>PITA01009001.1:0-80653 GCA_004023965.1 Spilogale gracilis
TACTCTAGTGATTCTTTCACACTCTGTGCTGTTCTACACTTCACAATGATTCTTCTTTTTGGAATAACCTTTCTGTTTTCCTTTTCTTGGCTGACTTTTACTGAACAAACCATCATTCCCTCTAAAAAGTCTTCCCTTAAGGTAGGTGGGACTAAGAGATGTTCTAGATACTGTAGCTTCTGTCTTACTACTCAGTATATTAGCACTTCTGTTCAGGTGTAACTTGACCTTTTAGTCTATAAGCATCTTATGGGAGGAGACAATGCCTTATTTGTTTTTGCATGTATTGAGTACAGTGCCAAAGACACAATATGTGCTTCGGGCTTGCCAGCAACTTCTGAATATTAGGCATTCATCTCAACTAATATTTCAGTTACTTCTTACTTAGTGGTAAGATTGAACTGAAAAACCACAAGAAAATTTCACAATGATAAGTGGTAAATAGCAGTCATGTCAGGAAGTGAGTGATAGATTATTATTTTTCTGCCAGTGGTAGGGTCACAGTATTTTTAATGAGTTTGTCTTATTGTATTTTTAGGGGGGAGGGGCAGAAGAAGAGGAAGAGAGAGTCTTAAGCAGGCTGTGCTCCTGAGGAGATCTTATGTGCTTAAGAGGATATCTGCATGCACTGCTCGATCTCACGACCCTAAGATCATGACTTGAGCTGAAATCAAGAGTTAGATGCTTAACTGGCTGAGCCACCCAGGTGCCCCTTTTTAATGAATTTAGATGAATCTGCCACCCATCTGAAGTACATATGTGCATACAGCATGTGCAGTAGGGATCACAGATACTACTTAGAATTAAGGGCTGTAAAATTTGGGAAAGTCCCTTGATGTCTTCCAGGTCAATCATCTGTGGTGCAAGAATCTTTTTTTTATAGTATTTTTGATAAATAACCATGTAATTTCTATCTAACACCTTCTGTAATGGCCTCCCTTTCTCTCACTAGGTAGCTCATTCCATTTTTGGACCATTTTAATTTTCAGAAAGCTCTTTTTGCTAACTCAAATCTCTGTCTCCTATACTTTCTATCCATGGGTCCTAATTCTTCCTCTTGAAGAAGAAGATACAATAAATCCAGTCTCTCTTCTTTCTTAAATCTTGAAGGTACTGGTGAGGCATCAAATGTCCTGCAAGACTTCTCTCTGGGTGAAGTTCCCTTCAGTTTGGCAGTTGTTCTTCACCTTTCTTGGGTTTTGTTCCCCTCACTCTTCCAGGCCCTCTACTTTGCTGTGCTTTATTTTGTCTGGCTGTGAACATGTTAGTCCAGGTTCCCCCAGCAGTACAAATTTGAGCAGGACCCTGGCAAATGTTAAACTGAACCCTGTACTTTGGTTCCTGAAGGCTGAGGTTGCATTACTTTCTTACCAACTATGCTTTGCTGACACATATAGAACTTGGAACTTGCAATCAAATAAATCCTCTAGCATTGTCTCCTTCATACTGTTTCCAAGCCTTTCTGTGATCTGGTTATGTTGCTTGGGTCTTCTGCACAATACTGCACAAGGAACTTTGAGATCAACAAACATTGACCAACAGTTCATAATATGTGTAGAACAAACCAGGATAAGGCAGTGCCTGTGCCTGAAGACCTAGAAAGTACTTTCTAATAGTTCTCATTTTCCTTTCGTTTTTCTTTAGGCAAGTCATCCAGCCATTTAGAAACTAAAATTTTCAGAATTTATCTTTTCAAATAGTATTTCTCTTTAAAATTAGTGACCTTATGATATTGTATGCTTAGTCTAACGATGCCCTTTTAAAAGTTATTACGACGATAAAATGTTTTTTGAGTGCCTATTATGAGCTTAGTGTTCAAACACTTTTTTAAACTTCTACCTTTGAATTATTTTTAAAGTCAATGAATGAAACACAGAGGAAAATCATTCTATATAATGTCAAATGTTTTTTCTTTTTGATCCCATGCTTCTAGTACAGTAGACTTGGTGCCATATGATTTTTAAGCTATTTCCAAAAATCAAATATTTCCTCAACCATGGCAACTAAGAAATGTCCTCATGCAGGCCCCAAGAACAAGTTGTCTGCTGCGCTGGCCACAGAGCTTCACCAAGGCCTTACCTGCACCCTCTTTGTTTAAAAACAGGACTTCTAGAAATTCTGTCTGGAGGCCCCAGCTCCTGCCAACAAAAATGTGTTTTCCTCCTCTAAGACCAATTACCAAATGAAGTACTCTGTGGAGAACCCAGATGAAGTACTGTATTTCCCGACCCAGTTGGTAAGAGAAGTAATTAAACTAACCTGCTGTGCAGAGTAGGCCCACAGCCATGTAATGGTCACAGCACTTGCAGTGGCTGCAGACTTCCATGAGAACAGGTGCGACACAGGCCCCTGCATTTCATAATCACTGTCCTTAGCAGTGGCAACCTTAGCAGTCTTGAGTTCAGAAAGGCAGCTCACAGCCCCTGTTCAAGGTGACATTAAAAAAAAAAATGTTAAAAAGCACACACTAGGGGCTCCTGGGTTGCTCAGTTGGTTGGGCGACTGCCTTCGGCTCAGGTCATGATCCTGGAGACCCGGGATCGAGTCCCATATCAGGCTCCCCGCTCGGCGGGAGGCCTGCTTCTCCCTCTCTCACTCCCCCTGCTTGTGTTCCCTCTCTGACTGTGCTTCTCTCTGTCAAATAAATAAAATCTTAAAAAAAAAAAGCACACACTAAATGTGCTTGTCGCTATGGCTGGCTATGGTTGTTCACAGAGCTCAGAAAATCAAGTATGGGCCTACCCAACTGGACCTAGGATTTGTTTGCTCTCAAGAGTTATAGTAACCTGAGCACAACTTTTATTTGATGAAGGGTAGCCTTTGCTCTTTGGCCAACCCTTCCATCATCAATTAGCATCATCAAGTTCAGGAGTCATGTAACTTCTCTTAATACTAAAAATCACTAGATATACTGTATCCTACAGTCATCATTCAGGGTAATCTGAATTTCTAAAGTTTCTTTGAACTTACCATATTTTGCCAAAATTCTGGAAAACTATAGAATCTCTTCAGTGTTTGAAAAATGTAGCACCACACATTTTGTTCAAATGGAAGATTGAACAGATTAAATATCACTTATTGTCTTATGACACTGCATAAAATTTGGCTTAAAAAAATCTGTTTAAATAGAATACTATGCAGCCATCCAAAGAGCAAAATTCTGCCATTTGCAACAACGTGGATGGAACTGGAAAGTATTATGCTGAGCGAAATAAGTCATCAGAGAAAGACAATTATCATATGATCTCTCTGATATGAGTAATTTTAGAGGCAGGGTGGAGGGCCATGGAGGGTAGGGAGGGAAAAAATGAAACAAGATGGGACTGGGGAGGGAGACAAACCGTAAGAGACTCTTAATCTCAGAAAACAAGCTGAGGGTTGCTGGAGGGGTGTGGGGGGAGGAATAGGTGGCTAGGTTCTGGACATTGGACAGGGTATGTGCTATGGTGAGTATTGTGAATTATGTAAGACTGATGATTCATAGACCTGTACCCCTGAATCAAATAATACATTGTGTTAATAAAAAAAAAACAAACCTGTTTAGTCCTTCCTAGTCCTTCCAGCTGCCTTGCTGAAATAAGGAGCATATTTCCTTTAGTCAATGATAATAATAATAATAATAATAATAATAATAGTAATTGTGTTGCTGGTGATAATAATGAGACCATGGATTTCTTTACCTGAGAAAATAACCATAGACCAGCTGTACTTAAAAAGTAATTTGAGTAATATAATTTTTAAAAAAATTAAGGAAGCAAGAATTTTAATGATTTTTAAAAGAGTAATAATCTCTTGTATGCACATAGGACTGTGAAATTTATGACACTTTCACATTTCAGTAAAGGATTTTGCAGAGGAGGAGGTAGGCCTTGGGTGGTTTAAGTGGCAGGGCCTGGATTTGCTATTCTGTGTGCTACTCATTACTGATCGAGTAAAATACACTCAAGAAGTCCAGGTCTTCCTAATTTGATGGAGTTATAAAACTTTGTGTGTTGAGTTCATTTGTGTCAGGTAGATTCTTGACTCTAATGGTGACAAAAATATCTATAATGGAGATGACATATTAAAGTTATTTTTCAGATGTATTTTCATCTCTTGTAAATATGATATTTTGGGGGCTTCTCACTTATTGAAATGATAGGCTTGATAGACCAATGGAAGTGGCTTTTCTAAATATCTGTAGATTATCAAGAATCTGGTCTGGAGGGCTTAGATCATTCAGTTTTTTTAAAAAATATATTTTATTTATTTATTTGACAGAGAGAAACACAGCTAGAGAGGGAACACAAGCAGGGGGAGTGAGAGAGGGAGAAGCAGGCTTCCTGCCGAGCAGGGAGCCTGATGTGGGGCTCGATCCTGGGACTCCAGGAACATGACCCAAGCTGAAGGCTGTCGCTTAACCAACTGAGCCACCCAGCCGCCCCAGATCATTCAGTTTTTTAATGAAGTATTCAGAAAATTGCTCTTCTATCTTTGTAGATTGAGTCAAGAGTCTTGTTGCCCTTGGATAGAAGGAAGATATGATGTAAAGAGAGGTAAGCAAAGTTTGCCTTTCCAGTCTGGGAAGATTAAGGGGCAAAGGAGAAAGCGAAATGTCAGGGTCCTTGTTTCTCTTTTTCTGTTAGGATCCAGTGTGGAATAGGGAGCGCAGTGAAGCTTTAGAATGTGTCATCCATACTGGAATGAAAAAGTCAAAGAAACATTTGTTCCTTTGGACTAGTGTGGTGAAGACTAAAGCCCTGTTGGAAAATCACAGCTGTGGGTCTGGTACCATGGCCAGCATGGCGTGTGAGCAAATTCAGGTGGTGTTGGGAGTCCAGGTTAGCATCTCTGGACCCCCTGGGCTTGTGCTTGGTACCAGGACTTTTAAGTTACTTCATGTCCTAAGGAGGGGAGATGGAGATGCTGGGGGCCCTGGTGAACAAGCTGCGGCCCTATTTTAGGAGAATGTTCATTCTGGGTGAGCATGTAGAGATGCAGATGAATAACTAGGATCATAAATTCCTACAGTGAGTGCTAGCATGCGACCTCAAATGGCAAGGCATACCCATTTGTTATCTCTGTGGTCACTAGTTCAGCGAGAATCTCAGTCTGTGCTCTCTGCAGTAGGGACTTAGTGAGAATCCAGATGACCCCTGTGGCTCTGAGAACTCCCTCTTCTCTGTCACATCGTTATATATGACCATTGCTGTCCCCTTCAACCAGCCACCATCTTGGATTGGAGGACGGGGAGGCAGAGGATATCTTACCCAAATCAAACAGGTAAAGTGACTGCTGTAATTATAGGTTGCTGGATTGGAAAGAATTTTAAACTTCTCCTAGGTTTTCTTTAGTGGATAGGGGCTTATGAGGATAATCATATGAGCTATAGAGAGAAAGTAGAAATTCCTGTATTTTATCAAAGCCAAGACACCATTGATTGTTAAAAGAACCATTATTTTGTGAAGTGCTGAGAAATAAAAGCTATATCAGAGTTCAACTAGAGAAACAGAACTATTAGGAGATATATTTTAAGAGATTTATTGTAAGGAATTGGCTTCTATGATTGTGGGGACTAGTGTGAGTCCAAAATACTTGGGGCAGGTTGTGAGGAAGAGCAGGCTGCGACTCTTGGGCATGAGGTGAAGCAGTTGTCCACAGGCAAAGTTCTGCCTTCATCAGAAGCCTTGGCTTTGCTCTGAAGGCCTTTCAGCAGTTTGGATCAGGCCTACCCAGATTATCTAGGATAAATAATCTCCTTTACTTAAGTCACTTGATTATGTGCTTTAATCACATCTATAAAATACCTTCATAGTGACACATAGATTAGTGTTTGAATAGCTGGGGATATAGCTTACTTGACACATAGAACTAACCATCATAACTACCAATTAAACTGTGACATGTTAAGACATATCTCAATTTTAGATATGTTAAAATATTTTTTAAAAAGTATATTTTGAGCACTGTGAAATATGGTATGTTTTATGGGTGTAGAGTGAGTAAATTTAGACCTCTGGTAATAACTTTATTTAGTAATTCTGAAGATTAATAGTGATTTCATAACCCTGTAATGATTTGTAATTTTAGAGGTTAGTAGTGATTTTGACTACTCATTTGTAAACAGGAAGTCTGAGATTCAGAGAAAGGGAAACCATTTCCTGAGGGTCACTTCAGACAGGGCTAAAATTGGGATCCAGTTTTCTCCCTCTTTGTTCTTCGAGTGTAGATCTCTCCATTTTATTAGAATTGCATGTAAAGCAGATTGGTAAAATTCATGAATTGTGACTCCCAAACTGGTGGCCCTAATTACCTGATGGTTCCAAAGGGTATAAAAACTATTTCAAGGAGCCTAATGGAAAGTGTACATTCAATCTAAGGCAAAGCTTCATGGGCTAAATAAAACGTTAAGTTGCTTTGTTTTTGGTCAGAGTTCTATCTAGTCCCTTGGGTCATTTTGTTGTCATATGCTGGTCAGAAGATCTGATTACCAGTTACATGGGTTCTATGAATCATTTACCTGTTTACTCTCAAATCTGTTGTCCATCTTCCCTTGCGCTACTCTGTATCCAAGGGAACCATATTTCCCCGGTTTACTTGCTAACTAACTTCTGAGTAAATTCAGTTACTGGGAGGTGTCAGAGGAAGACCAGACAGTGTGTGGGGGGGGGGGAACCAAGAATCTCTCCCTTCTGTTCTGCCTTGGGCCAGGCTTCCTTCCTTGGCTGTGTTTCTTCAGTGGCTCTAAATTTCACTGGACAGCCCTTCCCTCCATGGTCCCATCCCACCAGGTAACCTCTAATGTGGTTCTAGCTCCTGTTGGATGATCCCAGCTTTGGACTCTAAACAGCAACATCCCTCATTTTTTCTTTAGCCATAGGAATGATAATGGCTTCCTGTTTTTGCTGTGGTTTCCTGGGTGTCCCTTCAGCCCTTCTATCATGTATGCAATAAATTTCTCATGTCAAATCCTCTCTACTTGAATACCTAGAGTGGTTTTTGTTTCACTGATGCATATAATTTTTTAAAATTAATTACAATGGAAAAAATAAATCTTTTATTGCCTGAGATACAAATTTGGTTAGATACCATTGGTCTAAAAAAGGAAAAATATGAAAAAGAAGAAAAGGATCTTTGGTCCTGGAAGGGTTAGGACCCCCTGAGCAGCAGGGCATATAAGACAGTGTGGAAGGGAGCCTTAGGAGCCACTGTTTTCATATGAGGAAAACATGTCCCAGAGAAATAGGATTACTGGTCTCTGGTCACTCAGCCAATTAGTAAATGAATAACCAGGACAAGAACTCAGTTGTTTCCAGGCACATTTTATGTAGCATAATTCGAAAGGCATTTGCAATCAGAGAGATCCAGTTAGAAAACCAGCTCTACCACGATTTGCTGTGTGACTTTGGGAAGGTTGCTTATTATCTCTGAATCTCAGTTTTCTCATCTCTAAACTTCACAGGGTTTGTGAAACTGAAAGCAGTCACTGTAAAAGAACTTGCCCAAGAGTGGGGTCAGAGTAGTCACTAAATGTGTTAACTCTCCTTCCCCCCATGCATGATTTTTCTAGAATACTCTCCAGGAACAATCAAAAATTTCAAGATGTTTTGTTTTGTTTCTAAACTTTCTTAAACTTTCTTTTTTTTGCTTTTACTGACTTGCAACAAAAGAAAATAAAGGAGTTGATGAAATACTTTAATAATATGACATAATTCTTTTTAAAAAAGAACCCAGAATCATGCTCTGAACATCCTTCTGCATACTATGTGAAGAGTGCTTCTTGGAACACTGAAAAAAATAAAATAAAATAAATTATTAAAAAGAAAAAGAGTGCCCTAGAGAGCACACTGTTTTTATGCCATCTTTAGTTTCCATTTTGCCTTTTAGGACATTGGAGTAGAATTATTATCTGTCTGAAGTTATGTATGCTTGGACCTGTTGTATGACACCTGGCAATCAGCAGTCATTTATGCCTATTTTCCTCCATTTCTTGATTGCTTATAGACCACAAATAGATTCTGTTCTCCCAAACTGATACCTTCAGAAGTCTGCTCCTAGGGGCCCATGCTTGGAGATCTCCAACCCTCTGGCTCAGTTGAAAAGCCAACGGTGTAAGATGTCAGCTTCAGGGTAACAAGTGCTTCGGCCCGAGAGCAGTTACATACTGCTGCAGTGATGGAAAGAAGCAGTTATTTTTACTCCTCAGTTCTGTTCTTCTCTTTGAAATTTGGTTAGATTGGAGAACACCTTAAAGAGCAAGGCTGCTTTCTCTTTCAGGAGGCCGAGGCCTGCAGCAGAGTGAACCCATCTTCTCTTTCCCCTCTCCTCCTTTCACCAATCCCATGTTTTGGAGGCTGTGTTGCACTAACCCTGTATTTTCTTTGAATGTTGTTGTCCCTCATATATTATACCTTGAGGTTCTTGGCTACATATGGAGAGCTTCCTTACTTTGAAGTGAGTTTGGATTGAAAAAAATGGTCTTTCTTGCAATTTCCTTTCAGGCACTTCCATTGTGTGTAGTCATGATGCGAAACAGGCAGAGAGCTGGCTTAAGGATGGGGCAGAGCTATGGAAACAGATTTTCCGTGGGTAATGTTATAGGTTTGCTTTTATTGAATAAATGGGTGGAATAAATGGGGGCGGGGAATAGCCTGGGGAGGTTAGGTTCTGGAGTCCATACTTAGCTAAGGCTACCAGAAAAGCTGATAGATATGGTTACATTTGGAGAACTAATCAGAGGGATTTAAATTCTGCGCAGACTGCATTTCAACTCTCTATGTTAGAATGCTCTTTATTTTTTTGCTAGCAGAGTGCTAGAAACAGGGACCTCAGGAATGCAGTTCTATGTATGACCTGGGGGTGATGGGACACCTCTATTTATGGCAAATGGCTTTGACTTCTGTGGGATTGGGTCATATTGTTACAGCTGCAAGACTAAAAAGGATTTGAATGATTATATTTTGACTAGAATTCTTCCTACACTTTTAAGGAACAGGGAAACTTCAGTCTCTTTTTCTCTCTCCCAGTCTCTCCTTACTTTCCCTCATTCCGTCTCTCTCCCACTTCTCCCAAATCCCTCTTTGGGTAACTGTGTTACACTAATCTTTTATTAGTTGTCATGGAATATTGTGTGCCACTCATCTATTGCACCTTGGTATTCTTGGCCCCATATAGAAAACTTCACTTGGAAGTGAGTTTGGGTTTTAAAGGTTATTATTTTCTTGTGGTTTCCTTTCAGGCAATTTCTTTGTATGTGATAATGATGCAAAGCAAGCAGAGAGTAGAGTTCAGGCTTTAGGATGGGTCAGAACTATGGAAACAGATTCTTATTCAGTTAATACTACAGAAGTGCCTGACATCAGTGTCATCTCACTGATATGGTTAATTGTCAACAAAGAGGAGAATAAGCAAGAGAGAAGGAAGGAGTAGTATATGATTAAGAACAAAAAGATAAACACTCAGTGTCTCCAATGATTAGATGCCAAGAACATGTCTAAGCATCTCAATTTTCCATCAAAGTTATTACTTTTGTTTTAAAGAATGGGTTATTTAGGGACCCCTGAGTGGCTCAGTAGGTTAAGTGTCTACCTTTGGCTCAGGTCATGATCCCAGGGTCCTGGGATTGAGTCCAGCATGGGGCTCCTTGCTCAGTGGGGAGTCTGCTTCTCTCTCTGCTTGTGCATACACATGCTCTCTCTCTCTCTCTGATAAATAAATAAATAAAATCTTTAAAAAAAAAAGAACTGGTTATTTACAGTTTAGTGCACTTTCTACTGAGTGGTGGAAAAGGGAACTAAATGCCAGATACTGTACTGAGCACTTCATTTCCATTATCTTATTGAAGGCTGGCAACAACACTTTGAGATAAGCATTAGCACTGGTCTTCGGGATGTAGGTCAAGTGCTTAGCATGCATGTGCACACATACAATACAGTCATACTAACAGGCACACACAGTGTCCACACCCCCACTGGAATTCTTCAATCTAAATAACTGGGATAGGAGAGAAATAGCTCTGATCCTTAGCCTATACACATACTGAGGATTTTGGTTCTGGCAGGGCAAAGTAAACCCAGTATAACCCATCTCTTCCACCGACTGCAGCTGTAAACACTGGATAAAATACAAACAAAACAAAACAAACAATATTTGAGGATTCTGAAAACGTGGACAAGTGACCACATAGTGGTCAGACTCTCATCTTTCCCTCTCCTTTCATAGAGCCATACCCAGAGGGTGGTACTGATTATGGAATAGTGAGGGAGTGATGGCAGTCCAGGCAGATAGAATCTTAATAGAAACCCTTTCCTTCTGGCTACAAGAATGAGGAAAAGGAGCCCTTAGGGGTTGAAAGTGAGGGGAGTAAACCAGCGTAGAGAGAACTGGAAAACAGATCCCTTACTCCATGTATGCATCTGCACAGATCTCAGGCTCATTCTTGAGGTACAAATGGGAGTGACAGACTTAACTAGCATAGCAGGGGCTTTGACAATGAAACTGAAGTTTGAACCGGTACCCACAGATGGTAAGATACAACTTGCAATCTGAGCCTAACAGTTGATTGCCACTAAAATAAGAACATCAACATTCTTTAGAGGATTATAATAGGACTCAGCATCTAAAAAATAGAACATTCACAATGCCCAGACACATTTCAACCGCTACGTGACATATTAAAAAGCCAGGAAAATGTGTTCACATATTTACCCCAGCAGAAAAGATAATCAACATATGTTTTAAACTCAGTGTGACCTAGATATTGGGATTATGAGATACAAATTTTAAAGCAGCTATTATAACCATGCACTGCGAGGTAAGGAAACACACTTGAAATGTATGGAAAGAGAGAAGCTTTTTGCAGAGAACTAGAAAGAGAATCAAATGGCTATTTTAGAACCGAAAAAATATAGAAAATTTAGAACTAACGCCCCCCCCCCCAATATGTGGAAACTGGATGCTTCAGTCGCAACATGGAAATGATAGAGAAAAGAGTCCGTGAACTTGAGGATAGATCAATAGAAGTTATCTAAAGAACCGAGAGAAAAGATTGAAAAAAATAAACATAACCTCAGGGACCTGTGGAATAATATCAATATGTGTGTTTTTAATCCCAGAAAGTAAGGAGAAGGAGATTCTCTTTCTTTCTCTTCCTTCCTTCCTCCCTCCCCCCTCTTCCTTCCTTCTTCTTTCCTTATCTTTATTTACTTTCTTCTACTTTGCTTTGCTCTCTCTCTTTTTTTATTTTCCCCAGATGAAATCTTAGTCATTGATTTTAAATCTTTCTTCTTTCTTACCATAAGCATTTAAAGCCATGCTTCTCACTCTAAGTAATAGGTTAGTTTCATGTCACAAAATTTGTGTATTTGCATCATCATTCAGTTAAAATATTTTCTAATTTCTTTCATCATCTTGTCTTTGACCTATGAAATATTTAGGAGCATTCTCTTCAAGATAGTTGAAATAATTTGTTATTGAATTCTAATGGACTGCTCTTATGGTCAGGGAATATACATTGTATGATTTTGCTCCCTTTAAGCTGCTGAGAACTGTCTCATGGCCCATCACCTGGTTTTGGCCATTGTTGCTTCTTCATAGTGAATGCTATGTGCACTTGGAAGGAATGAATATTCTGCAGATATTTGATGTAGTGTTTCATAAATGTTAATTAAATCAAGAAGGTTGATACTGTTGTTAAAATTAAATCTTTACTGATTTTTTTTGTGAAGTTGTATTCTCAAATGGTGAGAGGCAATATTAAAACCCTTATCACAATTGTGGAATTTCTGTTCTCCCTATAATTTGGTCAGTCTTTACCACATACATTTTTGAGACTCTTTTATTAAGTGCACATACACATAAAATTTAAAAGTCTTCTTGATAAAATGATCCTTTCATCATCGTGATATACCCTTCCCCCTTTATCTCTAGGAACACTCTTTGCCTTGAAGTCTATTTCATCTGGTATTAAAATAGCCACTCCAATCTTCTAATGCTTGATGCTTATATGATGTATCTTTTTCTACTTTATTTCAACCTTTTTCTTTCCTTTCTTTTTTTTTTTAAGATTTTAAATTTTATTTTAGAGAGAGAGAGTATGAGCAGGAGGGGCAGAGGGAGAAAAAGAGGGAGAGCATCTTAAGCATACTCTATGCTTAGCATGAAGCCCAACGTGGAGCTTGATCTCACTACCCTGAGATCATGACCTGAGCCAAAGTCAGCACAAAAAGATAAACACTCAGTGTCTGGATGTCTAACTGACTGAGCCACAGAGGTTCTAACAATTTTTTGATAGAGTCTTTCAAGGTTTTGTATACAGTATCATGTTATTTACAAGTAGAGACAGTTTTTGTTTTTTTCTGAAAGAAGATGCCTTTTTTTGCCCCTTACCTAATTGTTCTGGTGAGGACTTCTAGTATACGTTGTATGAAAGTGGCAAGAGTGAATATCCTGTCTTGTTTCTGACTTAGAAAGAAGGCTTTCAGTCTTTTAACTGGTATGGTATTAGCTGTGGGCTTGTCATAAGGAGCCTTTATTATGTGGAGGTAACTTTCCTCTCTACACATTTTGTTGAGAGTTTTTATCATGAGTGGATATTGATTTTTTCAAATGCTTTTTCTCCATTTATTGAAATGATCATGTGCTTTTTATCTTTCATTTAGTTAATATAGTGCATTGATTGATTTGCAGATGGTGAACCATCCTTGTATCCCTGGAATGAATTCCACTTGTTCATGGTGCCTGATCCTTTTAATGTCTTACTGAATTCGGTTTGCTAATATTTTGTCAAAGATCTTTGCATCTATGTTCACCAGGCATTTTGGCCTATAGTTTAGTTTTCTTGCCTGGTTTTGGTATTGAGGTAATGCTGGCCTTATAAAATAAATTTTGAGGAGTTCTCTTTTTTACTTTTTGGAAGAATTTGAGACAGATTGGCATTAATTCTTTAAATATTTGGTAGAATTTACCAGTGAAGCCATTTGGTCCTGGGCTTTTGTTTGTTGGGACGTTTTTTTATTACTGGATTGTGGGATTGATCTGTTTACTTATAATTGGTCTGTTTAGAGTTTCTGTTTCTTCATAACTCAATCTTGGTTGGTTATATGTTTCCAGGAGTTTGTTTCTGTTGTATTCTCCAGTTTGTTGTTATATAGTTGTTTCTTTTTCTTTTTTTCTTTTTTCTTTTTTTTGCAGGTTGGATTTTATTTTCTTCTTTTACATAAAAATCAGTGAGGTTTTGGGTCCTAGTTACATTTTTGTTTTAAAAATTAAATGAACCACTACAAATGTACTCTTGAAAAACTGTGTTTTAAATGTATGAAAGTGATATATAGAAGTGATATTTAATACAACCTGTTATTTAAAAAACTCCAAACAAAAAACCATGGAACAAATGTATACAAAAGCTAATGTTCCTCTTTAATCCATTTCAACTCTAACTCCTTGCTACTCTACAGGCAACTGCTGATAATAGTTTTTTGTGTATCATTCCAGATTGTTTTCTAGGCATTTTTATACGTAGATAAATATGCACCTGTGTCTGTTTTTCAACCACCAATGCCATATTTGACATAATTTAATATTTTTATGAACTGCCCCACTAAATAAAATTTAAACTCATTGTTACAGCAGTGAAGACACTTTAGTCTCTTCTTGCCCCTCCCCCACATCAACACCCTGACAGGCACCCGCTCTATAGGAAAGGAGACCTGGTCCCCACCACCTTTATAGATTTGCTATTCTGGGTTCCTAGCCTAGAATGCCCTACCCTATTTTTTCTACCTTTCCAATATCACTCCCTTCTTCAAGGACCAGCCCAGCCCCCTTTTCTCTATCTGATAGTCTCTTACAATCTCTTGTATTTCTGAGGTATGGGTTGTGACTTATCCTTTTACACTTCTGATTTTGTTTAAGCGTTCTTTTACTTGGTGAGTCTGGCTAAAGGTTTGTTAATTTTATTTTTCTTTTCAACAAGCCAACTCTTGGTTGTGTTAGTCTTTTTTATTGTTTTCCTATGCTCTATATCATTTATTTTTGCTCTAATCTTTATTATTTCCTTTCTTCTAATTTTGGTCTTAGTTTGTTCTTTTTTTTTAAGCTCCTTGGACTGTTTGAGATTTTTTTCTTGATGTATTTATCACTATAAACTTCCCTTTTGTTTGGTTATTTTTAAGAGAGAGAGAAAGTGCTCATGGGAGTGAAACGTGTTTGTGAAATGGGGGGGAGGGGCAGAGGGACAGGGTGAGGGAAGCTTAAGCAGGCTAAATGCCAGGTAGGAAACCTGACAGGGTGTTCAATCCCAGGACCCTGACATCATGACCAGAGCTGAAATCAAGAGTCAGACGCTTAAGTGACTGAGCCACTCCAGTGGCCCTAAACTTCCCTTTTAGAACTGCTTTTGCTATATTCCTAGTTTTAGTATGTTGTGTTTTTATTTTAATTTGCCTTAAGATAGTTTTTTGATTTCCTTTCTGTATTGTTCTTTGATCCATTGATTGCACAAGAGTATGCTATTTAATTTCCATGTATTTGTAAATTTTCCAGCTTTTCTCCCTCTAACTGATTTCCAGTTACATTTTATTGTGGTCTGAAAAGATACTTGACATAATTTCTACTTCCTTGAATTTGTTGAGACTTCTTTTGTGTCCTAACATATCCATCCTGGAGAATGTTCCAAGTGTACTTCAGAAGAATGTGGAGGTCTGCTGCTTTAGGATGGCTTGTCTGTAAATGTCTGTTAGGTCTGTCTAGTCTAACACATCATTTTAAGTCCAGGGTTTCCTTATTGATTTTCTCTCTAGATATCTACCCATTGATGAAAGTGCGATATTGGAGTCCCCTATCATTACTTTAGTGTTGTCTATTTCTCCACGTAGGTCTGTTAACATTTGCTTTATGTATTTAGGCGTTCCTGTGTTGGGTGCATAAATATTTGCAAATGCTATGTCCTCTTGTTGTATTGATCCCCTTGTCATTATATAATGACCTCCTTTGTCTCTTACTATAGTCTTTGTCTTAAAGTGTATTTTGTCTAAGGATAGCTACCTCAGCTTTCTTTTGGCTTCTTTTTCAGAGATACTGGTGACCTGGTGTGTGCAGATGGAAAACACAAAGGTGGCACCCAGAGGTCTCCCCAGTCTCTGAAGAGGACTGCAGTTTGCCCTGAGATGTGTGTTAAATTAGAAGCCTGCCATCAGGCCACAGCTTTAAAATAAGTAAGTAGTCCTATTTCAGGGAAAGGCTGGGTGGTTTTTTTTTTTGTGACCTCTGCACTATGCCCTGGAGGGAAAACTAGTAAGAACTTTCTGTTTATTATGGTCCTTTGGGACCTGCAAATGTAGGCCTCATTGGCCACCAGAGCCAGGAGATCACTATGAGACATCTGGGTGGTAGCCATAAAAACTGAGGTGCCAGATCTGTGCACAAGCTCCTTTCTGGACTATTCTGGCCACTTGTAGCAAGGCAGAGGGAGAGTGGGAAGATGGTGCCAGCTGACCTCTGTGGTCCCCAGAGATTAGTGCAGTCAGTCCCTAGATGTGTTTTAAATTAGAAGCCGGCCGTTCAGGCTGCAGCTTTTAAGATAAGCAGATAGTCATCAAATTTTACTCTGCTGCCTCTAGACTGGAAGCTGTAGGGACAGCCAGAGTCAGTCCATTTGAGACCTTAAAGAACTGTGTCAGTTTGCTATAGCCTTTTTGGGTCTTGTGGATACAAGCCTTTTTGGCTTTCAAAGCTGGCTGTTTTGGAGGCCCATCTTTCAGGTGGAAGGCTTAAAATCTGGGGCTTTAGATATGGGGTATAAACCTTTCAGGTCCATATGTCTCATGGAGAAGTTGGGAGTTTGGTGTTGCCTCTCAGTTGTGTGTCACCAAGCCAGGGTTTGGATTTATGGTTAGATTGAGTTTCAGCCTCTCCTCCTCACTTTAATGTGGGTTTTTACTTGTTTGCCCAGTGTGTAAGAGTCACTTAGCTAGTTTATGGATTTCTTTCAGAGGTAAATGTTAGAACTATATATTCGCTGTGTTCATGGGAGGAGGTGAGTTCAGGACTCTCCCCATGTTACCATCTTGACCAGAATCAGCAGTTTCTTAAAAGATTTAAAGTTTACTCCATGATCCAGCTATTCCACTCCTAGGTATTTACCCAAGAGAAATAAAAGAGCATAAGTCCATGCAAAGATATGTACACAAATGATCATACCAGCTTCATATGTAATAGCCTCAAACTAGAAACAACCCAAGTGAACATAACAGGAGAATGGTAAACAAATTGTTATATAACCATACAACGGCATACTACCCATCAATGGCAAGGAATGAATTGTGGATACATGGAATGACATGGATGAATTTCAAATCCTGGTGAGTGAGTGGTGTCTGGGTGGCTCAGTCGGTTAAGTATCTGCCTTCAGCTCAGGTCATGATCTTGGGGTCTAGGGCCTCAGTGGGGAGCCTGCTTCTCCCTCTCCTGCCACTCTGTGCACTCCCCATTCTTCCTTTCTCAAATAAATAAATAAAATTAAAAAAAATCAGGGTGAGTGAAGGGATCCAAGAACAAAAGAATATATATTATCTGAATCCATTTATATAGAATTCCAGAAAATGCAAACTAATTTATAGTGACAGAAAGTTGTTGGCTTTCTGGAAGTAGGGGTAGAGGGAGAAAGGGGTTACAGGAGGATGTGGCAGAACTTCTGGGGCGATGAAATATTTGTTATCTTTTTAAAAAATTTTTTAATGATTTTATTTATTTATTTGACAGAGAGAGAGATCACAAGTGGGCAGAGAGGCAGGCAGAGAGAGAGAGGAGGAAGCAGGCTCCCTGCTGAGCAGAGAGCCTGATGCCGGCCTCCATCCCAGGACCCTGAGATCATGATCTGAGCTGAAGGCAGAGGCTTTAACCCACTGAGCCACCCAGGCACCCGAAATATTTGTTATCTTTGTGGTGAGTGGTTCACAAGTATGTAAATTTGTGAAAAGTAATGGAATTACGTGTTCAAAATATTTGTGATTTATTGTATTTCAGTTAATACCACAATAAAATTTTTAAAAACTATTGGAAAGACATTGTAGCAAAAGATAAACAGGGGCGCCTGGGTGGCTCAGTTGGTTGAGCGACTGCCTTCGGCTCAGGTCATGATCCTGGAGTCCAGGGATCGAGCCCCACATTGGGCTCCCTGCTCGGCGGGAATCCTGTTTCTCCCTCTCTCACTCCCCCTGCTTGTGTTCCCTATCTGGCTGTGTTTCTCTCTGTCAAATAAATAAAATCTTTAAAAAAAAAAAAAAAGATAAACAGAAATATGTTGCTTCCCTAGCCTCTTTTCTTTGAACACTTGAATTTAAGGCCTTGTGTATCCTTCAAGTTAAGGTTAAGCTCTCTAAACATATCCAAGTGCAGAACTTAAGAGAAAGAAGTCTAAGTCAAAGATGCCATGTTGGTTTTTGGATAGGAAATAGTCTTTAAAATCTCAGAAGTGGATGTATTTACTAACACAGAGTGCAAGAAATAGAGAAAGTCTGGGACTGAGCTCTGAGAACAGTGATAATTTGAAGGTAGAAAAACAGAGATGGAGCCAGTGAAGGAGGTCGAGAAGGAGCAGCTAATGGGGCTGAAGGAAAGCCGGGGAGCAGAGATCAGGGAAGCCAAGAGAAAAAAGTTCTTCAGGAAGGAAGGAGGGATCAACTACGCCCAATTCTACTGAATGCCTAGTAAACTGAGCATATAATAGAGTTCAAGAATTATGGGATTTTGAATTTGGAATCAGAAAAAATAACACAAGTAGAACTATGCAAAAACTTGCCAACATGCAACAAATTCTGCCTGATATATGTTAGAGTTAATGGGCTTCTCACTTAAATTAAAAATATATAAAAAGGCTAGTTTATGATAGGCAATTTTAATGTATCAGTGGGTCTGAGTCTAATTATTACCATTTTACAGGTCCTGAAATTTTAATTATAAGTCATTATTCATTTATTACTAAAGTTTTTGATGTTCACTGCTACATGATTTCTGAGATTTGCAGTTGACCCCTATGATGAAGGTGTGAAACATCCTTACACCACTAAAATAGAAAAACCAAGGCAAAACACCATTGCAACAATTGAGTTATATGAATTGGTTACACATGGTTTACAGTGTTGGGTTTTCACCTGAAGTATCGGTCATCTGCCCTTCCTGGGAAATGTTAAATTAAAATAATGATGTAATTCCATTTTTATTTGTATAGAGAAGGATTTAAATAGTAATGCAGCATAAACAAAGTTGACAGTAATCTTGATTTATACGTTATTGAGGGCTTCAACTAGGACTTTAGGGCATGAAGGGCATAAAGAGAACTTGGCAAGAACTTGAGTTGAGGAAGGCAAAGTACTAGCCAGCAGGGTGTATTTTCTTCTCTTCTCTCACAGGAGGAGGACATCCACGTGAGGAAAAAAATCATGGAGGCAAAAGTTGCCAAAGAAAGTTGCTAATGCTAAAATTATAGAGGAATTTGAGGCAATGACAGTTAATCATTTAGAGAGATGGACTTTTGACTGGCTGAATATACAATGCTATCCTTTCTAAGAAGTAGGATATATCTGCTGAGAAACAGCTGGGAATGAACTAAGCTTTGGCCTATAATCTTTTTGCTGACATCTTGCCATCTTTTCAGTGATGCATAAGAAATGCTGTTCTGGATTCATATGGTTGCATAGCCATAGTATCCATCCAAAGTATAAGAGTGCTTGGATCCCCCTCTCCCCCCTTCCCCTAAGAATTTAACACCTCCTGAGCATGCAGGCCCATTTCGGCTAGAACAGGGAAAATTGGCAGCATAATCATCCCAAGGGGCCAGCACTGTCCATGATGGAAATCCATCAGTAACACATGCTGGAGGAAGTTAGGGTGAAGGAGACGACCCTGCCGGCAAGTGCTTAAAGGCTCTGGCTGATCTGCATAGAAACTATTCTCTTTTTACCTTCTCAAGGCCAAGAAGGACTGCCCTGGCTTATCTCAAGTGTAGACCCTTCTTGTCCTTGTAGTTTCCTTCTCTCTGCAGTTGCTGTCAATCAAGTTTATTTTAATTGGTTTCACACTCACACTGAACAAGGGAAATGCAGGGTGCTGATAAGGCAGAAGGGTGGGGAAGTAGGGGAAGAAAAAGAGCTGAGGAGAAGTAAGGGGATGATTTTTTCTGTCCTTCCCTGGATCCAGATCTCTCCTGGATGGTCCTGGGCACTCTTGAAGTCTACCTACTTTGGGCCACAAGAAGTGAGGGAAGGACTTCAGTCAGACCTTAGAGACACAAAGGTAACAAACAGCCATCCTTTATACTACCACCTTCTGCTTTTTTTGGGGGAAACTTTAGGGCAAAACCTCAAGTAGGTAAGAGATGTGACCAAGAAAAGCACTGGCTTATGAGTTAGGCAACGTATGCTGACTGTTTACTAGTTGAAAACTTGGAACCAGTTACTTAAGTTTCTCTGTATAGGCTTACCATGCAAAATGGGAAAAATAACGTTCAGTGTCTCTTTAAAGGATCATCAGGATCTGAAGGTGAGGTACATTAACTTCCCCATAGGACTATAAAGGTTTGTTAAAAAAGTAAAGTATAAAGGCGCTTAAAAGTTGCATTTAATTCAGAATATTTTACACTTGATCTTAGCAGAAAGGCTGAGAAGCGATTAATTCAGAATAGTTTAAATTAGAGATTTGAAATTCACTTGGGGAGTTTCATTTTGAAATCCTTGATGATTTTTGTGTGGTGTGAAGTTTAAGTGTGTATACCGTAAAGAGAACTCAGTGACACAGGCATCTAGATAGTGGAAAGTTAAGGGGTGATACCAGATAATTAGAGGAAGGTTGTTTTGATTGCAGTAATTAGAATGTGTGTAGTGAATGAAAACCAGAGAGTGAACTTTGGAAAGAGGTCCATGCAGATTTGTGATCTTTGTCTAGAGCAGAACTTCCTAATGAGTGTGCTGTGAATGGATTCAAGATATGAAATATTCATCTGGAATAGTCTCCTTGGTGGAAGGCACAGCTCCAGGTGGCTACCCAAAATCTTTACCTTCAGTCGTTGATAGATCTGTTCACATGCTATTGATAGATCCTTCTGGTGGCATCCGTGTGATCTTCAGAACTACACCAACAACTTGTGTGCATTCTGCAAATTAGCATTTTGTCATTATTTTGAAATTTGCATTATGAAAAATTTTGTTGGTTTTGAAACACATTTATATTTTCAACAGACATTCCAACTTAAAATGGGAGGAAGAGGTTAGATTTGCTAAATATAGCTTTAGTGGTTGTGAATTTTTGAATGATTATATAAAATGCTTAAAATTTTAAAATTAACCTTACAAGAAAAAGCTATGTTCAAAGGAGTAAGCTCAGATTTCTCATTAAAAATCTGAAAAGATCTTATTTGGAAGTTTTAAATATTTCAACACTTAATATCTTCCCTACTACTTTTACTTGATTTTTCAATCATAAATATATAATAGGAGGAGACTGTAATGATTTCCCCCAGCCCTCCTCCAGTTTACCCCATTGTGCCATGTAAGCGTTACCATTTTCTCTGAGTGCCAGGACATGACAATGTTGGGGAGCAGTGATCACATTGCACAGTTGTTGGCTACCTATCTTGTTACTGAGTTTCCAGTGAACTGGCTAGTACCTTGCCTTCATCCGTTTAACCCATTGCCAAGAGTTCTTTGGGTCTCTTCTTTGTATTATAAACCAATTTTGCTCTAAAGCTTTTAAGTACTTATAAATCAAAGCAGGTGTAGGGTATATGAGTGCAGAGATTGTGGATAGCAAATGTGCATTTCTTAATTCACTCCAACCTCAATTTTATGCCTGGGAAAACAGCCCAAGCCACATGGCCCTTAATGGTGAAAGATTGTTGTTGATCAAAACCAAAATGTTTCTCCCACCAGCTGGTGTTTCAGGGGTTTTTCTGGATTCCTTAGAAGATAGGGGTGGTTGCCTTGTGACGGGAACTCAGGACCCGGAAAGAGATGGCAGTTGCCTGACTGGTGGACATACACTTCCTTTCCAGAGCTACTGGAGTGTGGTGGTCCGGTGGTTGTCTTGAGGCCAGAGAAGTTGTAGGGTGGAAATTCTCGCCAGTATATTACTTCATATTTAACTTTAAGTTCTTAGCTCTGGCTTTTTGGGTTCTAAAATTGATAATGGTCCATTTGGTACGTTCTTATTTTCTTAGAGACAATAAACACTCCGTAGCTCTGGAAGGCACTGTTGTATGATGACATTAGCTATGGCAGTATGGTATAGTATGCTATAGCAAAAAAGAACACAGCCTTTGGAATCAGACAGGCCTATGTTCAGAGCCTAATTCTGTCACTTAGTAGCTGGACTTAATTTCACTGAGCCTCAGTTTCCCCAGGGTATAATGGAAAAAGCACTCCATAACTCATGGAATTGTGACAAGAGTCCAAAAGGGAAAGCATATGGCAAATACCGGGTTTAATGCTTGGCACATCGTATCGAGTAAATGATGGGCATTATTACTGTCATTACTATCATCCCACAGTTACATTAAAAAGGACATATATTCAAACAAAGATTGCTAGAAGCTGGAGTGATTTAACTTTTATGCTCATTTCAGGCCTAAATATTAGTGACATTATCTCAGAACTCAGTCATAACTACTTCTTTCTTCCCCTTCTCACCCTGAGGCAGGGGTGGAGGTGACTCACTAACCTTCTGTGAGTAAAAAACAGAAGATCTTTAAAAGTGAAAATACTAACAGTGATTTCTTTATGCTAGTGGAACTTCAGGTGCTTTTTCTTTTTTTCTTTTCATTCCTTAAAAAAAAAAATTATTCTGAAGTCTAAAAAAATTAAGCTATTTCCATTGTGGAAACATAATCCAGAACACTTTAAGTAAATGAGTGTTACAACATTAAAATTTCTTTCATTTCATTGGGAACGCGCTCTGGCAGCCAGATACGTCCCACCCTGCCCCTCTGCTCCCACCAGGGGTTGTGTGGGGCACAGGTCTCCATCATCCCTCTGCCCTTGCAACCCTGATGATGGTGCTGGAAGGTTTTCCTTCTTCCCTCAGGCAGGAGGGAATATGATCTGCTTGGCAGGCAATCAGTGAGAAACAGCAGCAAAGTAATACGGTTAATGTTAAAGCACAAAACAAAACTAGAAGCCTAGTGCAGGTTTAAGAATCTGGGAAACCAACTAGAAAAGAGGAAAGGAAGGGGGAGAGCAGGATGAATAAAAATACACGTACGACAAGAAGGAAATGGAAAATAAATAAAGGAAATTACTTAACCCAAACCAAGCCCCTTGAGGGAGTTTTTTTTTTTTTTACAGTAGGATGGATACAATTCATAGAGGACTGTATAATTTGTGGGGGATTCCTCTAAAATCAATTAAAAAGGGACTGCCTAGAAGAATTCAGATAGGACTCATTTGGGTTTACTACCCTCCCTGGAAGTCTATGCTTTCTGATCGTGTGGATTTATGAGTTTTAGATCATTTGTTTCCAGTCCCACTGAAGTCAATAGCCCTTTGCAGTATGTACATTTGTGACTGTTGTGTGGAGGAATGCAGCTGATGAATTACTTCCTTTCATTTGTCTTTTGACCAGAAAATATATGATTTTCCAGCAACTTGACTTTTAATCTGTAACATTTTTCTTTTCAGGTTTGTCACAGGTGTAGTACAGCTGGTTCTAATCCAGGGATGAACACTAATCTGCAAGGGTGACCCAAAGGGTAGGGCTATTGAGCACTTGACATGTGGTTAGTCCGAATTGAGATGTGCTAAAAGAGCACACTGGATTTCAGAGACTTAGTATGAAAAAAGGAATGCAAGCTATCTCATTAATAAATGTTTACATTGACTTACATGCAAAAATTATACCATGGGTATACTGGGATAAGTAAAATATGTTATTGCAATTAATTTCATCTGTTTCATCTTCTTATTTTTTTAAATGTGGCTACAAGAAAACTTAAAGTTACACATGCGGCTCACATTTGCGCCTTATGTTGTATTTCTGTTGGGCAGTCTTAAATTTAGAGCAAGAGCTTAGGAAGTTCAAGTATTGGTTCTGCCATATCCTGCCTTATGGTCTTGGATAAATTATTAAAATTTTAAGCTTTAATTTTCAACTCCAGGTTAAATGGAGATAATGATACCTATTTCACAGGGCTGTTAGGAGTATTACCTGAAATAATTCCAACAATACCTGCCTGGCACATCCTAGGTACTTGGCAAATATTAGTTTTCTTCCTTGTGCATTTTAGTAACTGCTAGTAAATACAGCCACTTGGTTTGTAAAGAATTGTTCAGGATCAGGATAAAGTAGCCTGCGCTTTTCATCCAAAAGGTTAAAGTGCTTGGCAAATATAGAGTCATAAAAGGTCTGAAAAGGGAAGACACCGTTTTTGGCTAGATGGAGGCTGAGTCTGTGGCTGAGCTTTGTGCTTGGCAGTTTGCCCTGTCACTCATCCTGGCTGTTGAGGTTGGTTGATACACTTGCAGGCGCTGGGGGAGGTTCTGCTAAGCTGCTGAAATGTCTGAGATTCTCTTTTAAAGCCCCCCCCCCAATAAGTGTCCGATCTTGCTGCACGGATGCACCTTCAGCTTCAAGTGCCAACGGAGAGTGTTCCTGCGTCTGTTATAAAACCCACAGTTAAGAAACAGGGCCAGTCTCTTTACAGCCCTTACTCTTCCTCTCCTTCATTTTCAGCCTCTGAGCACCATAAGTGTATAGTATGGCGTTGGTCTGCCTTTTCGAGTGCCAGGGTATCATAACCCTTGGTTCTAGGTTATCTTCAGGGATGGTACTTTGTCCAGAGTCAAATGCCCATGGAGCACCTGGGGGGTGGGGGGGCTCAGTCGTTAAGCGTCTGCCTTTGGCTCGGGTCATGATCCTAGTGTCCTGGGATTGAGTCTGCATCGGGCTTCCCGCTGAGCGGGAAGCCTGTTTCTCTCTCTCCCTCTCCCCCTGGTTGTGTTCCCTCTCATGCTCTCTCTCTGGCAAATAAGTAAATAAAATCTTAAAAAAAAAAAAAAAAAAAAAGAATCAAACACCCACCAAGCACTTGTGAAAATGCTTCTGTATAGAAGGCTAGGTACGGGGCACAACAGGGAACTCAGACATAGACCCATACAAATACAGTCAGCTGACCTTTGACAAAGGAATAAATGCAAGTCAAAGGATAAAGGATAGTCTTTATCTTTTCAACAAATGGTGCTGGAATGATTGAGAGTTTTTTATGTGAAAAAGTGAACCAAGACACAGATCTTAACGGTTTTGAATAGTTGATTTTGAGCAGTGATTTTTTTTTTTACTTGAAATTTTATTAGTTTATATATAGTGTTGGAATGTTTAAGAGAACTTAAGTTTCTCAAATTTGTCAGATATATAGAATTAAAGTTCATGGGAAAATGTGTTAATTAAATACAATTGAAGTACATTTTTTAAAGTTTTTTTTACTTGAAATTTATTTTATTTTTTCAGTGTTCCAAGGTTCATTGTTTATGCCCCACACCCAGTGCTAAATTGACTATATTAAATTTATAAAATTTGGTCTTAAATACTTGAACATTAGAATCAATATTATTCAAAGTTCTTAAAAGTTATTGTTAAGGGCAATTACAGATAGATTACCAGCATTTTTCAGGAATCAGGATTGAAGATGACAATGTGGGAACTACCAATTTAGAGTCAAGAGCACCCTTTCTGCTCACTTCTCTGATAGGGAAGCCTCCACTATGCTCAGACTTTCAGCTCTTATTTCCAAACTGTATTTTCTCCCAGTTCTGGAGACTGATGTCCAAGATCAACATGTTAGTAGTTTGGTTTCTCCTGGGACCTCTCTCTGTGGTAAGTGGCCTCTTTCTTGCTGTTCCTCACATGGCTTTTCTCTAAGTGTGTATACTCCCGGTGACTCTTCCCCTTCTTATAAGCACATGAGTCATTAGGGGCCCATCCTTAGGACCTCACTGAGCCTTATTTCTCTCTTTAAATGCTATCCTCCAATTCTAGTCACATTGGAAGTTTGGGCCTCAGCATATGAATTTTGGGGGTGTACAGTTCCATCTATAACAAGTGGTAAGCTGAGATTTGTTTATTGCAGGCTTCCTGATACACGGTAAGTACTTAACTAATAGTTGTAAAATGCAATTGTAGAATGAGATTGTGACTAGATAACTCATGTCTTAATTGTTGCCATTTATTATTCTCCTAAGCTACAGTGGAACAAATTTTCATATTGCAAAGGTTGGGAATGATGTCCAGATAACTTAATAAATGTGTTAAAATAATGAACCTATTTTTGACAGGGATCCTAGAAGAGGGTCAAGTGCATGATCATAGAAGGGTTGATTTTTCCTTCTCTTACCAGTGTTGAGCTTGAACCCACAACAAGTTCAAGTTTAAAGCTAAATATTGAAGAACAGATAGTTGTGCCATTTTTTCAGGATGATATGTGTTAAGATGTCCAGGGCAAACATCTTACTTCCTTTTACAAAGAGAAAAACAGTTTCAAGTGGTTAAGTAACATGCCTAAGACCTCACTGCAAGTTAGTACCGGAGTTGGGATTAGAACTCAGTCTCATGGGACACCAGAGTACACGTTTTTTTTGATGCACTTTTTCTTTTCTCTTTTCTTTTTCTCTTTTCTTTTCTTTTTCTCTTTTCTTTTCTTTTCTTTCCTTTTCTTTCCTTTCCTTTTCTTTTCTTTCCTTTCCTTTTCTTTCCCTTCCCTTCCCTTCCCTTTTCTTTTCTTTTCTTTTCTTTCTTTTCAAGAGTTGAGTTTATTTATTTATCTGACAGAGAGAAACACAGCCAGAGAGGGAACACAAGCAGGGGGAGTGAGAGAGGGATAAGCAGGCTTCCTGCCAAGCAGTGAGCCTGATGTGGGTCTCGATCCTGGGACTCCAGGATCATGACCTAAGCTGAAAGCAGACACTTAACGACTGAGCCCCAGGCCCCCCATTTTTCTTTTTTTTAAAGAGAGAGAGAGAGAGAGAGAGAGAGAGAGAGAGAGAGAGAGAACAAGTGTGGGGGTTGGGAGAGGCAGAAGGGGAGAGAGAGAGAGAGAATCTTAATCACTCTCCATGCTCAGTGTGAGACCCAACACGGGGCTTGATCTCCTGATTCCGAGATCATGGCCTGAGCTGAAATCAGGAGTCAGACACTTAACCAACTAAGCCACCCAGGTGCCCCTAATGTACTTCTTGTTTAGCACATTTAGCCAGTGCATGTCAAGGTCCAAGGAGAAAAGGCTTTTTGTCCCAATATATAAGCAATTATGTTCTCTCTTGAGGAAGTTTTTCAGGTGCATTCAGGTAGATTTGATAAACTGATTATTGAAGGAATCCAATAATAACATTGTATTTATGAAATTACCATACTTATAAATTTACAGTTTACAAATTAAATAAGCATATTATTCACATTCAGAATATTATCTTTGCCAGTGCACCAGTACATCCTGAAAACCTCGAACCACATGTACACTTAACGGATATTACAAATTAACTAGTTTGTTCAAGTGAAAGGATTTAGGGATAAATTCAGCCAACAGTGATATGCTTAGATACAGTGACCTGAAAGAACTGCTGTATTTCATAGCTAAAAATGAAAGTTTGCATGATGATTAACACTTTCAGTGGGTCAGGCAACACTAATTAATAGTTTTCATTATTCTTCAGTGAGGTAAGGCATTATCATCTTTATTTTGCATATATACCTAGAATCCTGAAAGATTAATAGAGGACACCTTTTACCTTTCTCAGTACTATAGAGGGTGAGTATTCATGATATTTTGCTTAAGTTAACAGGACATAATTTCTTTTAGCAGCTTTATTGAGGTGTAATTAACATACAATAAACTGCGTAGTGTGTGTAGCATACCATTTGGTGAGTTTTAACATATGTATATACCTGTTAAAACTATCACCACATTCCAGATAATAAATCCACTACCCTGAAAAGTTTGTTGGGCCCTTTTGTAGTCTCTTGTTCATTCCCTTCATTATCCAAGTAATCTTTGATCTTGTTTATATCCTACATATTAATTCATAGATAATTAATAATTAATTTCTAGAATTTTATATAAACATGCAGTATGTATTGTTTTTTTTTTAAATTTGAGAGAGAAAAAGAGAGGAAAAGCACGCATGAGAGGGACAGAAGGAGAGGGAGAGAATCTTAAGCAGGCTCCACACCTAGTATGGAGCCTGATGCAGGGCTCAATCTCACAAACTTGAGACCATGACCTGAGACGAAATCAAGAGTCAGGAGCTTAATTAGTTGAGCCACCCGGGTGCTCTAGTATGTACTATTTTTTAAATCTGCTTTTTTTTCTTACTCAGAATAATTGTTTTGAGATTCATTGATGTCACTGATGTATAAATAGTCTATTCCTATTTATTGCTGAGTAGTATTCTATTGATATACTACAATTTGTTTATCCATTTACTTATTGATGGACATTTAGGCTGTTTTCCAGTTTTGGGCTATTATGAAAAAAACCCAACCATGGTGGGGGGACACCTGGGTGGTTCGGTCAGTTGGGTGTCTGCCTTTGGCTCAGGTCATGATCCCAGAGCCCTGGGATAGAGTCCCACATCAGGCTCTTCTGCTCAGTGGGGAGTCTGCTTCTCCTTGTCCCTCTGCTACTCCCCCTGCTCATGCTCATTCTCTCTCTCTAAAATAAATAAATAAAAATACTTAAAAACCATGAACATTTGTGTATTTGTGTACAAGTCTTTGTGTGGGCACATATTTTTTTCCTCTTGAGAAAAACACCTATGAGTAGAATTGTTGGATTATATGGTAGGTATATGCTTGACTTCTCAAAAGTTGCTGAACTGTTTTCTGAAGTGTGTGGTACCATTTTACATTTATACCAATGTTATATGAGAGTTCCAGTAGCTCCAATCACTTGCCAACCTTGGGATTCTTTTGGGCGGTGTGGGGCAGCAAAGCAAGTTTTATTGAGCTATAGCAAAGTTATGGTACAAATCTCCCAAGGAGGGAGGGGACCCCAGGGTTTTGTGCAACCCTGGGTATTAATAGTCTTTTAAACTTTTGCCATTCTAGTAGTTGTGGCATAGGCACCTCACTATGATTTTAATTTTCATTTTGCCAAAGACTAATGATTTTGAGAATATTTACATTGTGTTTGTTTGACAACTATGTATCTTCTTTGGTGAAGTTTTTGTTCAAATCTGCTCATTTTGTTCAAATTGTGCCCATTTTTAAATTGTAGTTTTTGTTTTCTTATTATTGAGTTTTTTTTAAAAAGATTTTATTTATTTGACAGAGAGAAACACAGCCAGAGAGGGAACACAAGCAGGGGGAGTGAGAGAGGGAGAAGCAGGCTTTCCGCCGAGCAGGGAGCCTGATGTGGGACCTGAGCCGAAGGCAGTCGCTTAACCAGCTGAGCCACCCAGGCGTCCCTATTATTGAGTTTTTAAATGTGTCCTTTATCAGATGTGTGATTTACAAATATTTGTTCCCAGTTTGGGGTCTTTTCATTCTTTTAGCAAGGCTTTTGAAGAGCAGAAGTTTTTAGTTTGGATGAGTTCTAATTTATAAATTTTATATGGATTGCACATTTGATGTTATAGCTAAGACATTTTTTGCCTAACTCAGTGTCACAAAGATTTTCTCCAAATTAAAAAAAAAATTATTTATTTTATTTATTTGAGGGAGAGAGAGAGAGGAGAGAGAGAGAGAGCGAGCATACACATGAGTGGGGGAGGAGGGCAGAGGCAGGGGGAGAAGCAGGCAGGGACACTGACATGCGGCTCTGGGATCATGACTTGAGTCAAAGGCAGATATTTAACCAACTGAGCCACCTAGGCACCCCTCCAATAATAGACATTTTATAGGTTTAGGTTTTACATTTAGATAAGTCTGTGTTTAATTTTTAATTAATTTTTGTGTGTGATACAGAGTATGGATAAAAGTTTATATTTTTGCATGTGAATAGCAGATTTTTCCAGCACCATTCGTGGAAAAGTCTATTATTACTTGACTGACTCGCTTTTGCAATTTTGTCGAAAATCAATTGTTCATGTGGATGTGGAGCTATTTCTGGACTCTGTCCTGTGTTCCAGTGATTTATCTATCTTTATGCCAATAAGTATAATAAGTCTTGAAACCAGGGAATGTAAGTCCTTCAATGTTGTTCTTCTTTTTCAGATTTGCTTTAGTTATTCTAAACCATGTTCATGTTCTATATGAATTTTAGAATTTGATATTCAGCTTCTGCAGAGAAGTTTGCTTTTAAGCCATTATAAAAATGTATTTTGATTGGGATTGCAGTGAGTCTGTAGGTCAATTAGGAGAGAAATGACATCTTATTAAAATTGAATATTCTGAGGTTGTTCACAAATCTACTTAATTAGACACAATGACAGTCAACCCCTCCATGTTGTGGAATTCCCACTCTTTCCTCAACATATGGAATTTGATGTTCAAACTGAGTAAGATTTTAGTGCTAATTCATAAAATAAATGCAGTACTAACAAAGCTTAATTCTTTGTCTTTTGAAAAATGAAATTGAAAATCCAATTCTGATATGTTCTTCCCATATCTCAATGGATCAATATTTTCTGCCCAATACCTCAACGCAGTAATGTTCCCTGCTTAGGAGAATGCTGGTAAAATGCCTTTCTGTCTCTACATTGCTTCAAAAGAATGAAGCCCATTGCACTCTACTCATTATAATGATCAGAACTGCAATGTGTTCTGTGATTACCACATTTGGTCTCCAAGGTAGCAGCCACGGTATCTTACCTTTTACCCTCTGTGACTTGGGGAGAGAAGAAATAAGAGAGAGCATTTGGCAGCTTAGCTTGGCATAGTGTTAGAAATAAGACACAGCTATTACTTCTTAGCCATATTGCTCTGATTGCTATTTGTTGATGAAAGCTGTGGGAAGAAATGGCAATGCATATAAACAGGAGAAATTTAGTCATAATT
Organism: Spilogale gracilis; assembly: GCA_004023965.1. Classification (NCBI taxonomy): domain Eukaryota; kingdom Metazoa; phylum Chordata; class Mammalia; order Carnivora; family Mephitidae; genus Spilogale; species Spilogale gracilis. Next base: position 29,950 of record PITA01009001.1, read on the forward strand.
TATACTTTTTTAGAAAATGCCAGCAGCAAAAAATCACTTCCAAAGTACTCAAATCACCTATGACTAATCCCAGGATGACCTGTGTTACCCTTGTGGAATGGTAATCAAGTGTGTTGAAGACATTCCCCCTCTAATTTGAGTGTTTTTAAAGCAACATGATGCCACGATTCACATTTTCCTAGTGCAGGTGTCCACAGTGTTTCCAAGTTTATGATATTTTGGAGCCTGTACATTTTTTCCTTATAGGCATTGATGGTGTACACTCAGTAAAATTAGCAAAGCGGAGACTTGGGTTGCTAAGCAATCCTTAGAGTTATCATGAGCTGGATCCTGTTTGAGTTTGTCATGGCAGCTATTCCAAACTTTTGCATTCATTAACATCCAATAAATATTGACTACAGCCTTCTCTGGAGCAATACTGTACTCCCCCCCCCACCTCTCTCCATGTTTTCTTCATTCTTAGCAGATGAATAAAAATTTCAAGTTTTCCACTAAACGTCCTCTCTACTTCTAAATATGACCATATCCTCACATTTTTACCTCTATCCTTCCAGTCTTTTAGGAAGAGGTATCCTTTCTCATTTATCCTCACCCCCTGTCCTTATTCCTGCTGATCTTCACATGTCACTAGGAACTTTGTTCATATATTTTGCTTCTCTTAGACCTTCAATCAGTCCAGCTGGATCCATTTTTCTAGAATGCAAATCTGATGGTATCTTCCCATCTGCTTCCCCATTTCCAAACACTTAACACCTGAAGGGCCTCTTATTACCCTTAAGATAGTCTAAGGAAGGGGTCGCCTGGGTGGCTCAGTTGGTTAAGCTACTGCCCTCAGCTCAGGTCATGATCCCGGTGACCTGGGATCAAGTCCCACATTGGGCTCCCTGCTTGGCGTGAAGCCTACTACTTCTCCCTCTCTCACTCCCCCTGCTTGTGTTCCCTCTCTGGCTGTGTTTCTCTCTGTCAAATAAATAAAATCTTAAAAAAAAAAAAAGAAAAAAAAAAGATAGTCTAAGGAAGAACTCTTCAGTGTAACCTCCAAGGCCCTTCACAGTCTGGTTTCTGCTTACTTTCTCTTCTTCCCTTTTACTCACCTCTCTCTTTGCCGTACACATGCTGGATTTTTCAATCCCTCAAATACATCCTGGGCTTTCTTCTACCACAAAGCATTGCATGAGTTCTTTCTTCTTGGCTTAAGTTCCACTCATCTTGGCCATTTTAGTTCAAGCATCATTTCCATGGGAAAACCTTCCCTGACAAGGTCTAATTCTTCTAGTTTAGACTCCCATGGACTGGCATGTGTCTTTTTCTTAGCTCTTTATCATAATTGCCATTTTATATTTAGTTCATATGATTATTTTATTAGTGTCTATCTCCCTTACCAAGCTACAAACTCCATAAAGACTGACACCAGTCTCCTATTTCCATTCAGTGCCAGAGGCTGGCCTGGTGTCTGATTACTTTAGAAATGCTCAGAAAATAGTTGTTGGATGGGGAAGCTGCAGTTTCTATCTCAGAGGTCACCCGTGACCTTCAAATTGTCACATTTCATACCTCCCTTTCTCTGATCTTATCCTCTTTGAACTCTGCCATCTTTGACACTGCTAACTGCCTCATCCTTGAACTTCCTTCTTTTCCTTTTTGTGACTAAACTTGCTTTGAAATTTTATTACTCTTCCCTCTCCCTTCATTGTCTTTTCTTTCTATTTATAATGTCATTGTAGATACTAAATATTTGTTTTATGAATGAATGAAATGTTAGTTTTTCTTAACATTCTGCCATTGATCTTTTTTCTTTTCCTCCTGCCCTCTTTTCCTTGGTGATCTTAACCAATACTATGACCTCACTGACATCCATAAGCTGGTCCAGGCCTGTATTTCCAACTACTTATCTTCATGGAGTTGTTGTGTAAGGTGTCTTAAACTCAACCCAATTCAAACCAGAGCAGTTTTCTTCCCTAAGTGTTTTCCTCCTCCTGTGTCCTGCTCTTAGTAAATCTCCCCCCTACTCAATTTGGAGAGTCCAAGTCCAAGACCTAAGATCATCCTCAACTCCTTTCTTCTTTTTCCACTAATACCAAATTCTGTTGATGTGAGATGTCTACCCAACTATCCCCATTTATATACAGAACTAGTGCCTAGTTCTGTAGTTACCAGATTTTTTGAACAAGGGAATGCTTTTAAAAGATGACCCTTACATGGAAGATTATTATATAAGGCAAAGGAAGGGGAGCTGCTCTATTTGAAGGTGGAGAAAGAGCTCGTGGAGCACACCTCCTTGCCTCTATGGGGTTAAGATTCTGTGGTTTGAGAACTGCTAGCCTATGTGATTGCCTTTAAAAAATGCTTTAAATTGTTTTCATATGTAAAAAGAAATAATACTTAAGAGAGTAAGAAAAGAGAGTTATGAAAATTAAATTAAATATAAGGCCCTTGGCATGTAGTACACCCTCAGCAAGTGATAGGTATAATCCCTGTTATTCATTATAATCTTTCTTCAAACTAACTTCTTAATAAGACAGTACTATTTTTCTTAGACCTATCCAATTAATCATGTAGTCTGGACACTTCTTAATATTTTCTCTTTTCATTTTCATTCTTACTTTTTTGTTTAGACTTTCATGGCTTCATTGCCTTATTATTAAACTATCTCCTAACTGGCCCTCATTTCTCCCAACAGTTCCCCTACTGCTCATCTGGACGTTTTCCCCAGGCCAAAAATACTTCTTGGCTTTGTACTGATCACAGGATAAACTTCAGACACCTTAGCATGGTCAGTACCATGCTCTGTAACTGGTCTTTACTTTCACATTAGTATTTTCTCCTTTTACTCCCTCACACAAACCCTTTGTTGAAGGTAACCTAGGTTCTTCAGTGCTCTGAAATACATCAGGAATATTCCTTCTGCTTCTGTGTTTTTTTCCCTCATTCTTAGCAGGAGAAGCACTCCTTCTTTAAGTCCTGAGTAATTTTTAAGGTCTAGCATACCTACACTCCAATCTGTCTCGCCAGTTCCTGGAAGATTCACCTGGGTTGACTTTTGCCTGTTTGGGGCTTTCTTAGATACACCATGCACTCCCACAGGGAGGAACCAATTTATTAATCGGTTCATTTATTTATTTAACAAGTATTTATGAAACACATACTATGGACTGGACACTGTAGTGAGTGGCTAGGCATACAGCTCCTACCCTTGAGAAGATTATATCTTACAGGATTGGCAGAGAAAATATAATTATAATAAAATAAAGTAAGCACTCTGATGGGGATGCAGGGAGTTGTGGGCACATGCAGAAGTGCTCACAACTAGTGGGCATTATAGTGTACTGTGTATACGTAATATAGTGCAGGGGCATGATGAGATACACCAAAGATGGCTCCCCACTGGAGGAAACTGTTAGGCTGAGACATGAAGCATTAATGGAGTTAAGCAATGAAGAGGAGCGATGATATTCCAGACAGAGAAAACATTGCCGTTGGCTGTCTCAGGGCAGGTCAGTTACTGGGAGGTAGAGGAGCAAGAAGCATTCCTGGCAGTGTTCATTTTTAGCTTAAAAAGAACAAGAGAAACTCTGGAAAGTCTGGTTCAGGATGTAATGCTTTCTCTGTCTTCTCCTTGGCCCTTCCCTCCTTCCCTCCCTCCCTTCTTTCCACCCCCCAGCTCCCCCCCCCACTCCCCCTTGGCCAATGCACATGCACCTCTTCTTTCCGTTTTGGTGCTTTTTGGGATTAGTTCCTTACTTCTAAGCTTCAAGCCAATAATTTGATCTGAAGCAGATGACTTTCAGCAAACTACCGGGAGCCTATCCCTTCCCTACTTCCATGTGACAATCCAAAATGATTCAGAGCTACACAAACCTTGAAATCATCTAAGCCCCACCCAGAGGTCTCATAACTCTTTTTAGAAAATCTTCCTCAAACAAAGGAATTTTGTGGGTCTGTTTGATCTTTTTACGTTGCTGTTTTCAGGATGTAACTTTTCTCTTTTTCTCTCAAGCCTGGCCTCTAGGCAGTTATCCAAGAGAGGAGAGGTCTGGGGTCCTTGGCCAGTCCCAGGGCACACATCAAGATAGAGATGAAAATATAGGCAAATAGTCTGGGATGTCTCTATGAACGCTACTTAGATGACTTGGCTGAAGTCTCCTTATATCACAACTCAATGGTTTTAACAACACAGTTTGATAAAAACATTTTCTTTAGTAGTCATGTTATAGTCATTAAGATGTAACCTTAGGAGCTCTATATATGATTTAATTCCTCTTTGAACTAATTTCACCTAGTTTTATAGACATTTATTGGGTTCCTTTCCAGGTACAAAAGGAGTTTTAAAAATGACTGTATATGGATTCTCTGCTTAGTAGAATTCTCTGCTAGTGTTAGAGTGTCCTTACCAAAATGTACTAGACACAAAGAAAAAGAAAAATTAGTTTGAGACTGAGGCACTTTCCAGTGTTAAAACTGAAATAATAATACAGGTCTGCAAGTTCTTATCTGAAACTTTTAAGGGCATATGTATGTAAGAATTAAATGTTTTGCAGATATTAGTGCGATAACATGGTGACTGTATTACATAGTATCCCAGGAAGGGTTTGGGGTGGCACCCTCTAGCCAAGTATAGTATTTCTGATGTGGGACATCTGATTATTCAACTACATGGGATAACCTGATGTTAGTTAACCAAATGAGTTTTTGATGTCAAACTTAGACTTTTGGTTTTTCAGAACATTTGGGATTTTGGAATTGCTAATTAAGGAATTATGGACCTGGCCTCCTCTCTCTTCACTGAAAGAGTTATATGAAATGTGTTGTTAATCATAAAAATCTTATTTCAACATAAAATATTATTTTATAGCCTAACTCAACAGCATTAGAATACCCTTGTCCTTTTTGAGGGGGCATATATATGCTTACCAAATCCTTTATAATTACTTTATAAGTAAAGTAATTCCTCTATCTGGAAGTTCCATATACTACTCTCTGATCTTACTGGCTATCTTACTATCAGCTTTGCTGAGATGGTTGGCTTTCCAATATATATATTTTATTTGTTACAAATTATCATGTTTCTCTTTCTAGATGACCTATTGAACACAGACCCTTACATCATTATCAATTGTTTTGAGAACCTTTTAAAAGTTAGGTGTTTAGTTGACTTTGCCAGCCTGATGGCAGTGGAATGGGAGAACCCTAGGCTGCCCTAATCCCATGAGTGCAACTGGATAACTGTCAGGTCATTGTAAATATCCCAGAAACTGAGCAGAACACTGGCGGAATAAACTCCACAGCTATAGATAGGGAAGAAGCTACATTAAAGAAGGTAGAAGGTGTGGAGATGTGGTTTAGAGGAATAATGGCTCATGCCCACTGCAGCGGGGTGGGAGCCATGGTCACAGAGAAAGATGAGAGACAGTCTAGACACAGGGGTGCATATGGAGAAAATGAATCCCCATAGCATTTGGCTTGAAAGTGAGAGGGGCTGAACTATATGACATCTGGCAACTAGCGGTGATTAAAACCTGGAGTTTTAAAGATTAGCAGACTTGGCTGGGACAGAGCCCTGAGGGCATACTCTTGGAGAGGAGGCAGGCAAACAATGTATGGACACACAGCTTGGAAACAGCAATCTGAAGAGCACCTGGGGCACATAGTAGGGAGGTTATTCACTCACCTCAGGGCATGTCCTAGAGAGACAGTGTCCAAAGGGAGACCCCTCTGGGTACAAAGGAACTGGCTGGCCCATTTTCCTTCCCCACCCCTGAGTATAAATATAGGGCCACCCGCAGGAACAAGTGTAGCACCAACACTGACTGCCAAACTTGTTTATACCAAGCTCCACACACCCCCTTGTTTCAGTGGAACTGCCCTTCTCAGTCTCTCTTGCCTCAGTCCCAGTGAAGTAGGCTGCCTACTCCAGAAGTTGGGCCCAAACCTATGCTCACATCACATCTCCCAACTGGGGAGTTTTGCAGAACTCATTTCTGGCAGTGGTGGTGACAGGTCTCATTTCACAAGCAGACTGGAGAACACCTGGTTAAATGTACCACACTGCAGGCCAGGAACCAAGCATTCCCACAGCAGGCAAAGAGAACCTCTATGGATGACTGGCCTGAAGGATAAAGTGGGGAAGACAAAAATAGCAGAGCACATAGCACATTGGGGATGCTCCCAGAAACATCAGGCCCTGGGGAAGAGGGAATAATACATGGCAGGGCACCACAGGGCCTCTTCTTCATAATGCTATTACCCTCAAGAAGAGGGGACATAACCGACTTTCTTAACACATAGAAACATGCCCAGAGACTTAGATAAAATGGTAAGACAGAGAAATTCATCCCAAGTGAAACAATACAACAAGGCCATGGTCAGAGATCTAAGTGAAATAGTTATAAGTAACATACCTGATAGAGTATCTAAAGCAATGGTTGTAAGGATACTCACTGGACTTGAGAAAAGAGTGGAAGACATGAGTGAGATCCTTAATACCGAGATAAGGAATAACATAGCAGAGATAAAGGTCTCAAGAAAAAAAATGAGAAACATGCTTGCTGGGATGAATAATAGGCTAGAAAAAGCAGAGGAGGAATTAATGACCTGGAAGACAGAATATAGAAAGTAATCACAATGAAAAAAAAGGAGAAAAGAATTATGCAAAATAAGAATAGATTTAGGGAACTCAGCGACTCCATCAAACATAGTAACATTTGTATTATAGAAAAAAGGGAAGAAAATTTACTTCAAGGAATAATATCTGAAAACTTCCCTAATGTGGGGAAGAAAACAGATATCCAGATCCCTGAGGCACAGAGAACCCCTAACAAAATCAATAAAAGTGGATCCACACCAAGACATATTGTAAGTAAATTTGCAAAATACAATGATAAAGAAAAATCTAACAAGACAATTGTAATATTTATGCACTGAACATGGGAGCACCCAAATAAAATAGTTAATAAAAATAAGGAACTAGTTAATTGATAATAATACAATAATAGTAGGGGACTTTAAACACCTCACCTACATCACTTGGACAGATCATCTAAACAGAAAACCAACAAGGGAAAAATGATTTTGAATGACACATTGGAACAGATGGATTTTAACAGATATGTTCAGAACACTTCATCTTACACATTCTTCCAAGTGCACAGAGAACATTCTCCAGAATAGATCACAGATTAGGTCATAGGTCTCAACAATTTTAAAAATATTGAAGTTATACCATGAATCTTTTCTGACCACAATGCTAGGAAACTAGAAATCAACCACAGGAAAAGATCTGGAAAGAGCAAAAATAACATGCTACTAAAGAATGAATGGGTCAACTAGGAAATAAAGGAAGAAATAAAGTACACGGAAACAAATGGAAATGAAAACACAATGGCCCCAAACTTCTGGGATGCAACAGAAGAGGTTCTAAGAGGGAAGTTTATAGCCTCATGAAGCAAGAAAAATCCCCCCAAAACAACCTAACCTTAACCGAAAGGAGCTAGAAAAAGAACAACACACAAAACCTAAAACCAGCAAAAGGAAGGAACAATAAAGATTAGAATAGAAATAAATGGTATAGAAATTTAAGAAACAATAGAAACAGACCAGTGAAACCGAAAGCTGGTTTACTGAAAAAAATCAACAAAATTAATAAACATCTAGCCAGACTGTAAAAATAGAGAGAGAGAGAGAGCTCAAATAAACAAAATTAGAAGTTAAAGAGGAGAAATAACAATCAACACCACGAAATACAAACAAAATACGAGAATCATACATAAACAATATGCCAACAAATTGGACAACCTAGAAGAAATGGGTAAATTCCTAGGAACTTATGAACTGCCAAAAATTAAACAGGAAGAAATAGAAAATTTAGAAAGACTGGTAACAGGCAAAGAAATTGAACCGGTAATCAAAAGACTCCCCATGAGCAAAAGTCTAGGACCAGACAGCCTCACAGGTGAATTCTACCAAACATAAAAAAGAGTTAATACCTATTCTTCTTAAACTATTCCAAGAAATAAAAGAAGGAAAACTTCCTTTTTTTTTTTGTTAAAGATTCTATTTATTTGTTTTGCAGAGAGGAACACAGCTAGAAAGGGAACACAAGCAGGTGGACTGAGAGAGGGAGAAGCAGGCTTCCCGCAGAGCAGGGAGCCCAATGTGGGGCTTGATCCCGGGATTCTGGGATTATGACCTGAGCCAAAGGTAAATACTTAATGATTGAGCCACCCAGGTGCCCCAGAAAGCTTCCAAATTTATTCTATGAGGCCATCAGGACCCTGATGACAAAACCAGATAAAGACACTGCTAAAAAAGAGAACTATAGGCCAAAATTCCTGATGAACATAGATGCAAAAATCATCAACAAAATATTAGCCAACCAAATCCAACAATAGATTAAAAAAAATCACCACAATCAAGTGGGATTTATTCCTGAGTTGCAAGCATGGTTCAATATTCACAAATCAATCAACATGATGCATCACATCAATAAGAGGAAGGATAAGAACCATATGATACTTTCAACAGATGCAGAAAAAGCATGTGACAAAGTACAACATCCATTCATAATAATAAAAAAAAACCCTCAACAAAGTGGGTTTAGAGGGAACGCACCTCAAAATAATAAAGGCCACCTATGAAAAACCCATAGCTGACATCATCCTTAATGGGGAAAAACGGAGTGCTTTTCCCCTAAGGTCAGGAACAAGACAAAGATGCCACTCTCACCACTTTTATTCAACATAGTACTGGAAGTCCTAGCCAAAAAAAATTAGACAACAAAAAGATATAAAAGGCATTCAAATTGGTAAGGAAGAAGTAAAACCATTACTTTTTGCAGATGACATGATATTCTGTGTAGAAAACCCTAAAGGCCACCAAAAAAACTGCTAGGATAAATAAATTCAACAAAAGTTACAGGATACAAAAATCAATGTACAGAAATCTATTAAAATTCTATATACCAATAACAAAGCAGCAGAAAAAAATATTAAGAAAACAATCCCATTTATAATTGTACCCCAAATAATAAGATAGCTAGGAATAAGCCTGACCAAAGAGGTGAAAGATCTGTAGTCTAAAAACTGTAAAACACCAATGAAAGAAATTAAGAAGACACAATGAAATGAAAAGATGTTCCATGCTCATGAATTGGGAGAACATATATTGCTAAAATGTCTAGTCTAACCAAAGGAATCTACACATTTATTGCAATCTCTATCAAAATACCAATTTTCACAGAACTAGAGAAAACAATCCTAAAATTTGAAACCACGAAAGGCCTCAATCGCCAGGCAGTCTTGAAAAGGAAAAGCAAAGCTGGAGGCATCACAATTCTGGACTTTGAGTTATATTACAAAGCTGTAGTAATCAAAACAGTATAATACAGGCATAAAAATAGACACATAGGTCAATGAAACAATAAAATAGAAATAAAGACCAGAAATAAACCTGCAGTGATATGTTCAGTTCATCTTTGATAAAGCAGGAAAGAATATCCAATGTTAAAAAAAATAGTCTCTTCAAAAAATGCTGTTGGAAAATCTGGCCAGCCACATGCAAAAGAATGAAACTGTACACTTTTTTATACCATAAATAAAAATAAGCTCAAAATGGATTAAAGGTCTAAATGTGAGACCCCAAACCACAAACATCTAAGAAGAGAACACAGGCAGTGACTTCTTTGACATTGCCATAGAAAATTTTTTCTAGGTCTGTCTTCTGAGGCAGGGGAAACAAAAGCAAAAATAAACCATGTGTACTATGTCAAACGAAAAGCTTCTGCACAATGAAGCAAACAATCAACAAAACTAAACAGCAACCTACTGAATGGCTGAAGATATTTGCAAATGATATATCTTATAAAAGGTTAGTATCTAAAATATATAAAGAACTTATAAAACTCAGCACCCCAAAATAAATAATATAATTAAAAATAGGCAGAAGACACGAACAGACATTTCTCCAAGGAAGACACACAGTTGGCAGCACATGGCAAGATGCTCATCTTCACTCATCATCAGAGAAATACAAATCAAAACTAGAGTGAGATATCACTCCACACCAGTCATAATGGCTAAAATCAACAGCACAAGAAATAACGTTTGTTGTGCGGATGTGGAGAAAAGGGAATATTCATGCATTGTTGGTAGGGATGCAAACTAGTGCAGCCACTGTGGAAAACAGCATGTAGGTTCCTCAAAAAGGTAAACATAAAACTACCTTATGATCCAGCAATCGCACTACTGGGTATTTATCCAGAGAATACAAGAACAGTAATTCAAAGGGCTACATGAGCCCCTACGTTTATAGCAGCATTATTTACAAAAGCCAAGGTATGGAAGCAGCAGCCCAAGTGTCCTTTGACTGATAAATGGGTAAAGATGTTATACACACAATGGAATATTATTCAGCCATAAAAATGAAATTTTGCCATTTGCAACAACATGGTTAGAGCTAGAGAGTACAATGCTAAGCAAAATAAATCAGTCAGAGACAGGAAAATCCCATATGATTTTATATATGTGGAATTTGAGAAACAAAACAAATGACCACAGGAAATAAAAGACAAACCAAGAGACTCCTTTTTTTTTTAAAGATTTTATTTGTATATGTGACACAGAGAGACTCAGAGAGGGAACATAAGCAGGGGGAGTGGGAGAGGGAGAATAAGGCTTCCTGTTGACCAGTAAGCTCAATGCGGGGCTCAGTCCCAGAACTCTTGGGATCATGAAGGCAGATGTGCTGAAGGCAGATGCTTAGTGACTGAGCCACCCAGCCACCCCCAAGAAATAGACTCTTAACTATAGAGAACATACTGATGGTTATCAGAGGGGAGGGGACGGAGAGATGTGTTAAATAGGTGATGGGGATTAAGGCGTGCACTTGTCATGGTGAACAGTTGGTGACATATGGAATTGTTAAATTACTATACCATAACACCTGAAAGAAATATAATGCTGTATGTTAACTAACTGGAATTAAAATAAAAACTTAAAAAAGAGTAAAGTACTTGGAATATTCGGAACTCTGCTATTTTCACTTTATTTCTGTTTATTTCTAGCCATGGTAAATGGGTGTGAACAATTCTTACGCAAACTTTAATTTCTCAGCTTCAAAATGAGGATAATCGTAAGTGCCTTTGCTATTTCTCAGGCAAAGTCAAAATGAAATAAGATGCTGGTGCAAGCAAGAAGATCCCCTGGAAATTCACATTCAAGAAAAGGGTACTATCTAAATTCAAGGCACTGAGAGGAGTGTCTATTGATAAATGTTGGGTCAAATAACTTTATTTTTACTCAGATCTAGATATGGACCATTTATCATCTGCTGTATCAGGAACCGCAAGAAGCATCCTTGATTAATCCTAACAATACTCCTTTGAGGTGGCTGCCACCATTCTCCATTGGAGAGATGACAGAGACTTGGCCAAGGTCACATTTCTATCTCGTGCATGAGCCAGACTGAAAACCAGATTTGTTTAATGGTTAAGTCAGCACCTCTTCTAGTTGCAAAGACTATTTTGCAATAGTGAATGTTTTGTGTGTATTGTTTTGTTTCTTGAAGATTGAGACAAGATGGGATCCATAAAAATTTAGATAATTTACTTCTCATGAATGTAAATTCCAGTCAATATCAATAAATCATATACTTTGGAAGCTTAGGGAAATTAGCCATGATCTGATGCTTTGGAAAACCTTTCTTCACTCCTCTTTGTGGTAGAACTTATTCTTATCATGAAATTCTTAAAAACAAGAAAAAGTGTTATACATAGATATATTCAGAACATTCCACCCTAAAACAGCAGAATACTCATTCTTCTCAAGTGCACATGGAACTTTCTCCAGAATAGACCACATACTAGGTCACAAATCAGGGCTCAACCGATACCAAAAGACTGAGATTATTCCTGGCATATTCTCTGACCACAATGTCTTGAAACTGGAACCACAAGAAAAGTTCAGAAAGAATTCAAACACTTGGAAGCTAAAACTATCCTGCTCAAGAATGTTTGGATCAATCAGGAAATCAAAGAAGACCTTAAACACTTAATGGAAACCAATGAAAATGAACATACATCGATCCAAAACCTATGGGATATGGCAAAGGCAGTCCTAAAGGGTAAATACATAGCCATCTAAACCTCATTCAAAAAAATTGAAAAATCCTGAATACACCAACTCTCATTACACCTTAAAGAACTGGAAAATCAACAACAAATTAAGCCAACCCCACACACAAGACGGGAAATAATTAAGATTAGAGCAGAGATCAATGAATTAGAAACTAGAGATACAATAGAATACATCAACGAAACTAGAAGCTGGTTCTTTGAAAGAATTAATAAGATCAATAAACCATTGGCCAAACTAATCCCAAAGAAAAGGGAGAAGACCCAAATTAATAAAATTGTGAACGAAAGGGGAGCAATCACGACTAACAACAAGGAAATACTATCAGAAATAAATAAAGGAAATAAACAGAAATTACTATCAATAAGTCAAACAACCAATATCTAGTAACGAGATTGAAGTAGTGATCAAAAACCTCCCCCAAAACAGGAGCCCAGGACCCAATGGATTCTCTGGGGAATTCTACCAAATTGAATTTGAATTATTCAAAGAAGAAATAATACTTTAAAAAATATTTACAATCTATTCTTCTCTCATAAGTCTCACAAACAGTAAACAACATCATTTTTCTTTCATTTCCTTTTGGCTTAATTGTTTGCTTGCTTTGAATGAATTATTGAATTGAGAAACCTTGGCAAACCTTCTAAAGCATTCTTTCTTTCTTATTCCTAGTACATAGTCCTATCATCACTGCTGTTGTAGTCATGAGTGACTGCATTTACTGGGACCCTGGCTGTACCCTCAGTGGTATGAAAGCCTAGGGAAGAGGCTGGATTGAGGGTGGAAGACTGACTAGTAAGCACTGTGGAGTCTCTTTGTTTTAGTCTCTGATAGTCTCTCTCTCATGTAAGATCAGAGCAGTCTTGCTACCTGTGAGAAGCACAGCCCAAGGGATTAGAAGGCCAGCAAGGATCATACCTGACTCCTCATTTTGCCAACTGGAGTTTTGTTCTGGACAGTAAGAGACTTTTTATGGATTCAGACACCTGTGGACTGTGTCCAGTCAAGTATTAATTAATGTCTAAGTTTTGGTGGCTCTAATTAGGTAAAATATCTAAAAGGAGTCAGTTTTGTTGAAAAGGACTTTAAGTGGGAATGAATTTGGAAAGAGAAAAGTTGGATTCCAGCTTTCGTAGGGTTTCCTTCTAGGGATGGCTATAGGGCGCAGGGAGATAGGATATGAGATGCTTAAGAGTATTACTGGCACATGTCTCATTCTCTTAGAGGCCGCCATGACCTCAGCTTTTCTTGCTTTTTCCCTCCTCTCTCTTCTTCATAGTCAAAGTTTATTGAACACCTCATATGTATCCTGGCTTGCTGTAGCCTGGATCATACTCTAGTTATCCAACGTGTTGGTAACCCCTGCTCTCCTGAAATTCTTGGTCTAGTAGAAGATGTTAATCACATAACTGCATGAAATGTTATAAAATTATATCTGAAGAAGTTATGGTGCTGTTAGAGAAGACTTTCTTTTTGTGTGTTGGATTCACCAGGGGTGGCTTTACTATACCCCATGTCTTGTGAATACCAGGAGCCTTAGGTATTTTCATTAGGTATTAAAAGGACTATCCTAATAAGAAAAAGATTAATCATATAATTTTTAATGATTGAGCCAATTTTTAAACATATACATGCATGAAATAAAATATATACATCTTTGTACATATATAATAATATATATAAATTTTCTTTAGCCAACATCTTTGCTTGATTATAAAAGCAATGTGAAGTTATTGCAGAGAATTTGTAAAATCATGAGAAGTACAAGGAAATAAATTTAAAATTCCCCAGAAATAATCAGTGTGAATGTTTTCATATAGATCTTTCCAGTCTTTTTTTTTTTTTTAAAGATTTTATTTATTTGACAAAAAGAAACACAGCCAGAGAGGGAACACAAGCAGGGGAAGTGAGAGAGGGAGAAGCAGGCTTCCTGCCGAGCAGGGAGCCTGATGTGGGACTCGATTCCGGATCTCTGGGATCATGACCTGAGCCAAAGGCAGTCGGTTAACCAACTGAGCCACCCAGGTGCCCTCCAGTCGTTTTCTAAGCATACATATATTTAAAAATATAATTTGGATTGTATTACAGAAATAATTTTTCACTTTGTTTTTAAATTCTTCATTGAATTATAAGCATTTATCATGTTAAAATAATATTAGATGGAAAGTTATATTATATTCTGTATTTGTATCATAATTTAATTATTCACTTATTGCACAGTAATGATATATCCTGTTTTGCTGCATAAATAATACTGTGAAGTAAAAGTTTCTATAATTTATGACAATTTTCTTGGGCTAGACTTTGAGAAGGAAAAACATAGTCCAAGGGATGAATGCAATGTTAAGGCTTGTGATACATACTGAAAAATTGCTTTCCGTATAGAAAATAAGCAAAGTATGAGTGTGATTATCTTACTGCTTACTCTTGTCATCACTGAATATGGTCATTGTTAATTAAATAGTAAAAAAATATTATCTTTTAATTTGCTATTTTGGTCTATTAGAGGGATTAAGATTTTTAAGTGTTTACTAGCCATCTGCCTTCTTTCATGTATCTCAGGTGATGTTCTTTGCTCATTTCTTTATTACAGTTTTTAGTACTTTTCTTATTGTTTGCTAAGACTTTATTTTTTAAGGATACCAATTTTTTGTCCTATGTAAAATTTCCAAGTCATTTTACAAACAATAGAAGTTTCTAATTTTTATGTACATTTTTTTTCTCCTTGATTTCTATTAATTTTGTGCTCTTTCTTTCCGTATTTTATTATAGGAATGTCTTTCCTTATTTTATTAGTGAGATAACATTTTGTCTATGCGGTTGAAATCTGGGTATCTGGGTGAGTTTTTATTGTGGTGCTCATAGGATATGTTAGCAAACTGCTGCAGGGCCACCTTTGGCATTTCGGGCTGTGTTGTGTCGATACTTCATGTTTGCCTAAGAGTTTGATCTCAATAGACAATGGTCACTGGGGCAAGTATTCTTTAAACCAGGTTTTGAAAGAGGAGGAAGTATTACTTGGCCAAACAAAAGGGAGAAGGATATTCCAGGGAAGGGGGCCAGCATGTGAGAAGTGAGAAACAAAAACCATGATGTACAAGGAATGCCTTCAGCCAGAGCTCCGTGTGCACACTGGGGAGGACAGAGAGTTGCACACAGTCGGAGCATAAGCAGTCTTTCAGGCCATGTAGAGAGATGGATATTTGAAATCATCACCGTGGGAAATTTAGGTAAATTATTCTAATTTACTCTAAATAGCAGAGAAGAGGATTGGAGACACAATGAGACTTTAATTCATGCATTCTGTTAGGAAAGAAAATGTTACTTTTCTCGGCAATATTTAAGAAATTTGGGAAGCAGTAGGATATGGGCTAGAAAGAAACAGATTCAAGAAATATTTGGATGGGAGAATTTGTCCCCTTCACCTTTAGCCTTTCATCAACTTTAAATATAGGCAAAGAAGGCAGCGCTGCGTATAACAATAGAGCCCCAGATTGGGAACCAGGCTTTCCCACCAGCTCATTGATCTTTACTAGTCACTGCTCCTCTCATCTCATCTTCTACTTCTTTATCATTGTAAGAACTTTCTAGACTAGATAATTTTTCATCTCTTACAGCTTTAAAAATTCTCTGTTCTCATAGTTTTAGGTAGCAGCTTGGTATTTTGAAACTGCAAAGTAGCTTGAGAAATCTTGTGAAAATAGGAACTTGTGCTTTTCTAGGATTTTTACTTCCTCTTTTCATAAAATTTGTGCTAAAGAGGACTCTAAGAAATATAAGGTGACACAGTTTGTTCAAGGGGAATTGACAGCAGAAGCACAAAACTTGCCTATAACCGTCCTATTCATCCTGTGTGTCTTAGCTGGCATCATCATTCTACCCCGCTGTCTTGCGATGAAAAACCAAAATGAAGACATGCTCAAAAATGACAGCCATGTAGTAAACTAAGTGCAACTCTTAGAAACTCACAAACTGTGGTTCAAATCCATTGGCAATTTAGGTAAAATTTGGGGTTTGGTTCATTCACTTGGAAAAATGCTTGCCCAGCTCTGTGGCTAATTAATTATTGACTCAAGCAGTTGAGCTTACTGCCGTTTTAGTCTATGGCAGGGAGCAGAAAAACTGAAGGATATGAAAAAGAATTGTCTTGCTTTTCAGGAGTTCTTACTTTTTTGTATTTAGTTTGCTATTTTCTGTCATTTTTGTCTTGAGGCATTAGAATTGGTTCTACATCCTGCTGTCTGCTTTGTAATTTTGTCTAAGGAATCTATAAGTCGCCTAGCTTTGTCGGGGGTGATTGTGCTAAAATGACCTCTTCTGGAAGGACCAGAATTCCACTCTTTAAGCCATAGCTGTGCCTTGCTTACATGAAACTTACCATGTTAACCTCAGAAAAATTCCATCTTATCATGGGCTGCATCGTAAATAATGGAAAAAACTGTCTGAAATGGTGAGTGTTTTCTTAGATTATTTGGAAATTTCCAGCTTTGTTTGCTTGACAGAAGAACTCTGACCTCTGGGATGACACCGTGAAGACGAGGTATAGCTTCTAGTCAGCCAAGGAGAGCCCGTAGTTACTCCACAGATGTTTTCTATTATTTTTGTCGTGAAATCTCTGAATGTAGTCACCAAGTACATGGGAAATGAACTCACTTTAGGGAAAGAGCTTAGTAGAGAGAACTCATTCCTCAAGTGGAAAACTTTTAAAGGGTTTTTATTTATCTGCCTATAATCTTAAGAAGGAGTTTTATGTGAAATATTCTTGCAAATTTATTAGTGTCTTAGGGAAGGCTTAGGTTATTATCTGATTCTTTATGTACTTAGAATTCATCTATAGGTGAATTTAAAGACAAAGTTTATATCAGTTATTACAAGTTGCTGACGACTTAAAAATGAAATTTTCTCAGTCCTCTTGCTTTTTGTTCTAGAACTCTTTGCACAGTAACAATCTTTACACATTATGGAGTCTCTGTCTCTACGTTTGTTTTGCGGTCCAAAGTAGAAGCCATGCGGTAGTTAACTCAAAGCTATGCACTTTCATTTTTTCTCAGTTTTGTTCATTCTGTCATTCAACCTGAAATATCCTTTCCTCTCAGTTTCTGCCTATAAAAATTGCACTTCTCTTTAAAGATTCAGATCAAATGTTACCTACATCTCCTTTCTCCTCCTTCTCCTTACCCTCTTTTTTCTCAGATTTTCTTTCAAAACAACAAATAAAAACAAACAAACAAACCTGTGACTATTTAGAAAAGCAAGCAGTGATCACCCTGGATTGTTGATAAAGAAGTCAGTCCACACCAACCATCTCTTTTGGGGAATTATTAACTCAGGTAATAAATAAAAGAAATTTAATAGACTTGGTATCTTTGGTTATCAGTAAGTCTTTGATAAGGTCTATCTTGATAGCCTTGTTGTTCCATATGATAGTATAGTTAGGTAGATTACTAATTGGCTAGATGATTGAAGCTCAAAATTACTGATTAATAGCTTTAGGTCAATGACACTGCTTCCTGTGGAATACTGTCAGAGTTTGTCTTTGACCCCATCCTAGAGAAAAAAAGCAAATTAATGATGAATCAGTCAGGTCAGATTTAGGCCATGCTGTGGTAAGGAACCCAAAATTTAGTAGTTTAAGCAATAAAGGTTAATTCCATCTCCTACAAAGCCCACTGAGGTGATGGGGAAATGGGTGGGTTCTTGATCTGTGACATTGTCATACTCATTAGGCGGAACGTTGCTTTGGGTAGAGACTATCTGAAAGCCCATTGGGTGCAGATCCACACCTAATCTCAGGTGGGCGGGTATGTAAGCACTCCCGTGACCACAAGGAGAGAGCTGCTGTGTTTGTGACCCGTTGTGTCTTTAGAACCACTGCACCTGATTGGACAAACAGAAACAGAACCTTTCAGTGGATGACATGAATTTGGGGATATGGAAGTGGGATTCCTGGCAGCAGGTTCTGGAATCTTCCACTTATTATTTATATGACCCTGGGCAATCACTTAACTTTCCTAAGCCTCAGTTTCCTTATCTATAAAGTAAGACCATCAGTGATGTAAAAAATCTCAGGGTTATTGTGAGGTGTACTGGCATCAGATACTGGCTGGTGCTGGTATCTCTGAGCTTGGAATCAGCTTTATATATTCGTGCTTTGTTCTTAGATGTCTAAAAGCGTTTTGGTGCAAAATATATATTATGGATAGTACCACTTATCAATTTTTCAAATTTGGCTTCTTTTAAGATTCAACGCAATTTATTTTGAATTGCCTGTTATATTTGTGGGATATATTTTTGTCAGTCTTAAAAATAATATATACAGAATCTCTTCTAGGTAGTTTATTATTATTTATCTAGTCTGAAAGTCTTTTTTTCTCCCCAGGACAGGCATTTGATCCATTTATTCCCATAACCTTTTTTTTTTTTTTTTTTTAAGATTTTACTTATTTATTTGACACGCAGAGGGAGAACAAGTGAGGCAGGCAGAGGGAGAGGGAGAAGCTGGCTCCTCACTGAGAAGAGAGCCCAATGTGAGCCTGGACACTAGGACCTTGGGATCATGACCTGAGCCAAAGGCAGACGCTTAGCTGACTGAGCCATGCAGGGCACCCCTATACCCATAAATTTTTAACTAATTTTTCTTTTATGTATCTTAATTTATACTGTTTCTATATTTCCCTTTTGTTTTAATTTCTACTATATATATGATCTTCGTATTTTCCTCTTTGAATGTCAGCTTTCTGTTTTCTCTTCCACTGATATATACCTTAAAGCTGTAAAACTCAACCTTATAAAACCCATCTGTTTTTTTTTAAGTATCAAAATCAAGAACAAAATCATCATTTATGAACACCTAATTTTGAACAGTGAATTATTTGGGACTTTACATGTTTAATGTGTGGTTATAAACCTCACTATTTAATTTAAGAAAGTAGATAGTATGTATCTCCTTATAAAGTATTTTTATCTTCCATTAAGGTGTCCAATTAGATTGAGTCATTAGTTAGACCTAGATCCATAATTTAAATGTTTTTCATGTTTCTAGTAATCTTTTCTGGTTACAACTTCTTCTTCCTTCTTGGGTTCTTCATTGCCTTTCATTTCTGGGGATTTGCTGCAGGTACTTTATTCAGAAAGAGATTAGGACATTTTTTTGAGCTCCCCTCTCTCTGAGGATATCTTTCTGTTGTCTTTCTACAAGAAGACTGATGGCTGTGCATAAGTTCTTGGGTTAGACTTCCTTCTCTCTAAGCTTCGGAGCTACTACTCCATTGCCTTGTGGCATTTAGTGTGTTGTGCCCTATATGAAGTTGATGTGGTTTACTATATTTAATTAAAATTACTGTTGCCAAGAACTCTGAATTTGACTTCAGAACTTTTGTCAGTGGCACTGGTGCTTCAGAATTTTTTGAGTTCAGTATAGTTTTTGGAACACTGACACTTATTTTGCCCCAGGTGCTGCTGTGATTGACAGTTTTGTCTGCCCAGCTGATTCATGTCAAGCCATGTGGTCTGCAAAAACCTTCTGTGCTGGAGCTCCCCTGATAATGCTGAGGCACAGGCCTTGGGGAACTTGCTGGGCATTATGTATCTGCAACTCGGAAGTGTGTGGAAGTTAACATTCCTGGGTTGGGGTATGTGTATGCAAATCTTTGGCCAATGGAAGTTGAAAAGCAATGGATAAAATCTTTTCCCCTTGTCTGGTGGGCTGACTGTTCTGAGTTGAAGGAGCTCTTAGAAGATGTGTCTGTGAGGGTTTTTATTTTTATTTATTTTTATTTTTTTAAAGATTTTATTTATTTATTTTAGAGAGAGAGAGGGAGAGGGAATGGGGGGGGCAGAAGGAGAGGGGGAGAGAAACTCCTGTGGAGTATAGAGCCTAACAGAGGGCTTAGTCTCACTACTCTTTAGATCATGACCTGAGCTGAAATCACGGCTCAGATGTTCAACTGACTGAGCCATCCAGGCACCCCAGTCCTGTGAAGTTTTGAGAAATTAGTTGGGCTGACACGATACCAAAGGAACCTTATATATTTATTCTTTTTGGTTTCCCCTTTCCCCCCAACTTCTGCTTTCCTGGGATTATGCTCCCTACTCACCAAACTAGTAGCATGTAAACCTTTGGCTCAGGCTTCGCGTTTAGGCAAACCCAAGCTAAAACTATAGGTGACTTGCAGTTTTGGCTTGAATGTGTCCAGAATGCTTTTTGTTTTTGGAACTTAAAATATTCACTAAAATATGCTAGGTATGAACTTCTTTTCAAAATGATTGGCTGGATTATTGCAAGGACTGTACATTCAGGCTTGGGTTAAAAAAATGGGATAGTTTCTTCTAATATGTACTGTTTTATTATGTTTCAGAAATGTTTATTATTTTTTGATTAAACCCTTACTCTATCTTTTCCTCCCTTCCTTTTTATGCAGCAAATGTTGTTCAGGTTTGCCCTTTTACTTTACTGGTTTTTACATACTACTACTATTTTATTTACTAACTTTTTGCCTCAAAAGTAGCTCTTCCTTAGCTTTACTTTACATGAAATATGAATTTCTTTTCAAAGAGTTCTCTATTTACTGTGGTTTATCTTTTTATTCACAGAGATCATGCACTCTTGTATTTTTATTAGTAACATGAGCATGTTGTGATATTTCTTTTTTTATGGTATCTGTTTTAGAGGGCAGTGAGTCCCACGGAGTGTCTGATTAAGGAGGATTATTTAGTTTTCTATTGGAATCTAGAATGCTATAATTTCTAGAGTTTTATGTTATTGCATGGGCAGTTTTTCTTCTTTCATATTTTCTTTGTTCATGTAGGTGATTCTGGTGGTAAGGTTTTTAGATTGTTCTCTTGTTTCATCGGCAGAAGCCCAAGTCATTTCTTTGTCCCAGAGGACAGGGCTCCAATTCCAAGCATTTGTGTTTAGGAATTTCAGGTACCAGGTAGTAGACAGGGGAATATGTCAACTCTTCAGTCTGAATTCAGGATCGATCTACGAAGCTATTTGAAATTGTAACATTAGGTGAGACCTCTGGGTAAGTCTCTGAGATGTAATTGAGACAGGCCCGCATGATCCCTGCAGCCATGCAAAATATTTGCAAGATCTAAGCACTTTGGTGAAACACAGATACACATTATGGAGCAAACAGAATTGGGGTAGGTCTTGTGGAGCTAAAGCCTTAAAAAAAAAGTGTCCTAGGATTCTAATAGCTAGGCACAAACAGCTTCAGGATCTGAGGGCAGCAGCTGCAGCGTTTAAATAAACACCCAGCCTCTGCACGTGCGTGCATGGCAAGGCCTGTCAGTATCGCTTTTCAACCACACCTGCTCTCCCAGATGGCGACCACTGCCAGCAGCCTCTGCTCCTCAAGGAGGGACAGTCCCGAATTGTTTCACAGGGCTTACTGATGGGAAAATAACTACCCATCGCCTCAGGCTAACACTGGGAACATTCTCGTGCATTTCCTTTATCATGGGTTAGAAAATGCCACACTTTTTTCTTTTTCTTTTCCTTTTTTTCTCCAAAAGACAGCAGTTCTGAAAACCTCAGATATTTTGCCATAAGCCCAGAACACAAGCCCCTTCGTTGGTACCAAAGTGGATTTGCACAGTTTCTCTGAAAGCTGCCAGGGGCTAGGTGGGACCCTGACTACCCAGGGCAGAGCCATTGTACCAGAGCCCTCTCTGTGATTTGAAAAGACAGCCACTCCTCATGCTGTTCTGGCTAACTCCCAAAGGATGGCTCAGCTGCCTGTGCCCGATAACTTCCGGAAACTCTTCCCTCCTGGCGTTCCCACAATGGCCCCATCTGTGTTACCTCTCTGTGTTCTCAGTCTCTGAGGCTTTATCTTCCCTGCTTCTGAAATGTTGCTGTCCTCAGAGCCACAATGTTGGTCTTCATCCCTTCCTCCTCTGCCTGTTACCTGTGGGTCATCCAGATTCCTGCCTTTGGTGCCTCCCTTTGGGGCATCTTCTTTTGGACTCTACGAGCCCCTAAAACTTTCCTTGTCCAGACTGTGTTCTTTGTCTAGGTTACTAAGTGCCCCCATGTCCTTCTGAGATTATCTGTCTTTTTTCATACCAGCCTTGTCCTCTTTCTCTTTGGTTTTTCTGTTTGTAGTACATTGCCTCCTGCTTTCCCATCTGGAAAAAAAATTCCTGCTCATGGGCTGAAACCTCTGTGGAACTTTACCCAACTTCCCTTCCCCTCTGCTGGAATTAATTGCTGCCTTCATTGGTAAAATAAACATTACCGAGGACCTGCTGGGCAGTGAGCATACAGATACACAGTAAGTACTGTGGGAGCAAGAGGGAGGGCCTCGTGGACACTCCATTTTCAGAAACCCTCCCAGGTCAGTTAGGGAGCTGAGAACAGCCTGTAGCCCTGGGGATTACCTACGCAGCATTCCCAAGCTCCAGCCAGACTCAACAGGGTTTTCTTCTCATCTGTCCCTGCGAGCCCCCAATCCAGTCTGTCTGCTTCCAAATTCATCTGTTGTCTATTCCCCCTTTGGGAAGCCCAACAAAGAGTTCCATTTCTTCTGTTTCCTCTTTCCACATCTTTGAGTGAGCTCATGACTTTAATGTTTTTATCTCCCTCAACATGACATGTGGTGGTGTTGGCAAAAAAACACACCTGGCAAACTAAAAATAAAATAAATAAAATAATAAAATAAAAAAAATATAAATGATGCACATTCTTGATGAGTCTCCAGGGTCTGCCCCCTTTAAAAACCTCATTGGAGATGATCCCCTTGCCCTGATGCCTGTGCATTTCTTCCCTGCAGGCTTCATTTTGTGACTCATGCTGTCTGAACAGGCTGTCCTTTCTCCTGGTGAAAACGATCCCAGGGGTGCTCTGTGGGTAGCACATATCACTACATCATGCTTTGCAGGTTAACGTGTCACATCAAACTGTTAACCCTACAGCTAAGTGGAGAGACTAGGCCTCACTTGGGAATTCGGGCAGCACTTAGGAAGTAGGCATATTGATTCTCTACCCCATCACACGGAATCTGGGAGCCTGAGCAACAGTTTTGTAGGATAAACTCATGGACAGTGGATTTGTGGGATAGAAGGTAGTTCAACGATCATCTAGTCCAACATACTTATTTTATAGATGTTAGAATGGAAGCCCAGAGAGGTAAACTGATATGTCCATGGTTCATGGAGAATTAGTAGCCTGTTTGCCTGATGTCCTATTAAGTGATGTTCTTTCCACTGCACTGTCATCCTGGAACTCTGTGGTTGCTTATAGCTATAAACTAGAACCTTCTTAAAACAGCCCGATCAGATAGACTTATCCTAATTCATAGATGAGAAAACTGAGGCCTATAGAAGATAAATAAATACATTGCCCAAGATCATGGAACCCTTCTTAATCTAAACATTCTCACATACAAAATGGGAAGAAAAATGTCTCAGTCTATGGAATTGTAGGAAATTAGGGAGATACAATTTGTGAGATAGCATATCATGAGGTGTGAATTTACACGCTATTTTCCCCCACATTCCCTTTCACCTTGTGACCCTCTTTTGTTTAGGCAGCTATATAGGAGAGAAGCTAAAAATTGAGGCAGAAATCAAAGAAATGAAGTTCTTAACCCTTATTTTAAGACCTTGCTGTGGATATCTACCTCTTTTCATCTGTCAAGGGTTCTGAGACCTTTCCTGTTTGGGGGATCCCTCTATCCCCTGAGCCTTGGTGGGAGGTGGGCTCCTGCCTGCCCTTGTGGGAAAACGTGGGCACTGGATGTTCTATCTTTCTGTGAGCTGGCAGCCAGCTGGTGGACATGTGACCTGGGCATGGCTCCTGTGGGCGTCCGTGTGTGAAGGCGGGACCAGTGCTGTAGGGGCGCTTCCCAGTCAGTCACAGAGGCAACAAAGGCAAGCTCCTTGGTGGCGAGACCCGAACTATTCAGTTTCAGTTTCTGCCGGCCACCCTCTTGATTTTTCAGCTGATTTTCTAGCTTTCCCAGAGATGCTATGAACTGCCCAGGATTGGTTTAATAAATTCATTTTCTGCCTAAGTTAGTGGGGGTTGTTCACACCAAGCACCCTGATAGGTAACATCCAGGTATAAGAAGTATTTGAAACCAAATGTGCAGAACAGATTTCCCTCAGCAGAGAAGTGACAAAGCCCTCTGTGATAGGGAGATGGAGAATTGGGATCTCGGAGGAGGGACTGTGTTTCTGGCTCCTCCCTCTCACTCAGCAAAGTTGACTGCAAAGGAACATGGTAACAGAACCTACAGAAAAGTTTGTGTTCAAGAATAGAGAGGATATGTACTTCATTCTCCTCAATCCCTGGAAGGAGTATGCTTCCTACAGCTTCCCCATGTTGCCAGACCTGGAAGCCATGAGTTGAGAGGCTTCATTGGGTGTCAGGCAAAGAAGAGGCCCATCTGGTCCTCTCTTGCCCTCATAACAGCTGTTTTCCTATATCCCACGGAAGGTGTGGAAGTTAGCTGAGGGGAAAAAAAGGATGAGACTAATTAGCACCAGTAAATAGGAGAGCCAGTGAACCTGTACAGACATTAGGGTTCTACCAAGAGGTTTTGCCACAGAAGGTGGTAATGGTGAGAAGAAAGACTCCTCAATAGTGCTAGCCTGAAAAATGGCCACATGTGGGAATCAGGTGGGGCTAAGCAACTCAGATACTCTGGGGAGGAGAGAGGACAGTCCCAGACTGGAAACATCCCTATTGCTAAGACATTCTGTAAACCCTCTGGGACTCAGTCAGCCTAGGGAAGAAGGAGAGAAGGACAGGCAGGAGAAAATCTGGAACTGACTTAACAAGAGTAGCAATGATTGAGAAGCCCCCAGAGTACTGAGTTTCTCTAGAATTGATTAGATTCTAGAGTTTGAGATAGAAAAACAAAATATTTTTGCAAACCCGAGATTTGTGGCCCTGATTAAGAAAAAAAATGCTTTTAGTGAAGCAGACTTTGGGCAGATATTATTAAGAAGGTGTCCAGCGCCATCCTGACCAGGAGGATCACCCAGAGAAATAGTTTCATCTGTGAGCTCCACTTCTGTAGGTGATGTGGTAATGGGGAGAAGGTGGCCCTCAGCTTTCCAGAGGTGCCGTTCAGCTCTGGCGCACACAGCCTTCTACAGCAGAGAGTAGCCAAGCCACACTGGTAAGCAATTAACTGGGAATACACAGGGCTGTCTGGGAAGCATGATGGAAAACATAGTCACGAGAAACCGGCATCCCAGATACACAATGGAGCTGTTGGCCGAGAGCACCTGGAGAGCCACGTGGGATTCCATTCCTTCTTTTCTCACTATTTCATACTTGAAAGCAGTTAAAAAAATTTAAGGATCTTTAAATTTAAGGATCTTTCCAGGAGAGCAGTTGCAAACTGGATATCGAGAATGCCTATTATTCCATGTAAGGAGTTTGAAGAAATGACTAACCAGTGATCTACATGAGTCTGGTAAACATTTCAGAGAAGCTTAGCATCCTCTGCAGTTTTTCCACCACCATAACTTTCCATTGTTCTTGGAGATTCAGTTTTCTGCAAAACAGAGTCAGGGAAGAGATGGTCTAGGCAGGAAGATGTATCCTGGGATGACTTGTGGGGAGGAAGATTTGACTGGGGGCCTTTTCCAAGCACGCCCCAAATGAGAACTACCCCACAGAGGCTAATGTGATGAAAAGAAAGAAATAGCAAACTAATGATGACTAGCAACTCTTTCATTACACACACACACGCACGCGTGTTTTGGGTCAGTATAGCCTTTGGTGTGTCGCCTGAGAATATAGCGTAAGTGAGCACTCTCTTGCACTAGCCGTGGAGTGTGAAGTATATGGTCTGTGTGTCAAGTGCGGGAATGAGGTGAGATTAGAGTCAGACAAAAGGCTTGAAAGGGTGTCATGAGACTCTGGGAAGGCTGAATTTTTTGCCCCTCTGAGGGAAAATCATTACCACCATCCTTCTGTGCTGAAGTAGAAATAGGCATTAGGCACAGTGTAGATGCAGAAAAGTAAACTAATGTCCCCCTTTGAATGAGGCTTACAGGGGCTGGTCACTTGGGGAACTTCAGACTGGAGGTGAGACCTCCAGAGACCCCTCTGCAACATGAGCTGGGTCTGACTCCACCTTGCCTGGGGAGAGTGAGGAGCTGGAACCGTGCTAGGCTTCTGTGACATACTCAGAGAGGCACCTTGGGTCAAGCAATAAAAGCCAGCCCTGACTGGGGTTTGGGGCAGTTTAACTATAGTTCTGCAAATAACATTTTGTATATGATCCTGACCAGTCCCATCACCTTACTGTGCCTCAGTTTCTTCTCACAGATAGCTTCTTTCCTCCAAGGACTGCTGGGAGGATTAACTGAAAATTGAACCCTAAGCATTTTCACACATGAAATGCTTCATGAATGCTTACGAACACTGCTGGTTCCAGGGCCCCTGGGTGGCTCCGTCATTAAGCATCTGCCTTCGGCTCAGGTCATGATCCTGGAGTCCTGGGATTGAGCCCCGCATCAGGCTCCCTGCTTGGCGGAAAGCCTGCTTCTCCCTCTCTTATTCCCCCTGTTTGTGTTCCCTCTCTAGCTGTGTTTCTCTCTGTCAAATAAATAAAATATAAAAAAAAAAAATCAGTGACATTTATCTCTAAATATTAATCTTGTGTGTATGTTTCCTACCGGTTTTGATCATCCTTAATATAACTGTGGGGCAGCTTTAATGCAATGAGGAGAGTGTCAGCCTGCTGTGGGTCCTCTTTTGGGCCAGTAGTATGCTGAAGCTGGTGAGTGTGACGCCATGAAGTCAGACACAGAGAATTAAGTTAATCATCTAAATTCTGGCTCCTTGCTCTTGTGCAGGCAAATTTTCCAGATGATTAAACTGTCTTTTTCAACATCGTGTTTGGGGATGTGTCTGTGTAAGTCGTGCGCATCATTCTGTTTCTAGCAAGAGTGAGTTACTAAATTATACGTGAGTTAAATCATGTTTTTGGAGATGTGTTCAGGCTTAAATCTCAGTTTTGTGGCAAATTCTGGCTTTTTTGCTCTGGAATTCCAGGAGCTGATTTCTGTTTCTCATTTCCTCTTCTGATGCCTCATCCCTTTCTGTTCTGTGCCTCTCACTATGTGGCTGGAGACTGATGGGCTGAAGTGATGGGGCCCACAGACCAGCGAGCATCAGCCCTGCTTCAGCAGCCCCTGCTACCCCGTTATGTCTTGTTTCTTTCAACCTCAGATCTTGCCCTTTTACTCATGTGCCATCTGGCAGCCCCCCTACGTTCCATTCCGTCACCATGGGGATAAGGCCTGGGGCAAACCAGGAATGGCAGTGGCCTTGGTCGGCAGATCAACTTCCAGGGGGCCAGGGCCCAGAAACTGGGGGGACGATGTGCAGCCAGGAGAGCAGATTGGCTGTGAATTGGTGGGCCATGCCTGGAAATCTAGAAAGTTGCTTTTTCTCCATGCCCTGCCACTGAATTCCACTCACCTTGATTGTTTTTCAGATAGGTATTAAGAAAAAAAATGCTTTTTTTTTAGGTATGTGCAACTTTTAAAAAATGGTGGTAAAATAAGTATAATACAAAATTTACCATTTTAGTCGTTTTTAAGTATATGTTTTGGTGACATTAAGTACATTCCCAATTGTCGGACTCTCATTACCACCATCCATCTCAAAACTTTTTTCATTGTGCAAAACTGAAACTCTGTACTAGTAAAGAATATTGATATATATATTTTTAAAGATTTTATTTATTTATTTGGCAGAGAGAAACACAGCTAGGGAGGGAACACAAGCAGAGGGACCAAGAGAGGGAGAAGCAGGCTTCCTGCTGAGCAGGAAGCCCGATGTGGGGCTCGATCCCGGGTCTCCAGGATCATGACCTGAGCCGAAAGCAGTCACTTAACCAACTGAGCCACCCAGGCGCCCCAAGAATATTGATATTTAAAAATACTTATTTCCGCTTCTGTAGACCCCTGGAAACTACCATTCTACTTTCTGTCTTTATGGACTTGAGTACTCTGAGTACCTCATCTAAATGGGATCATACAGTATTTGTCCTTTTGTGGCTGACTTATGTCACTGAGCATAATATCCTCAAGTTTCATCTATGTTATAGCATGTGACAGAATTTCCTTCTTTTTAAGGCTAATATTCCATTGTGTGTTTATGCCATATTTTGTTCATCCAGCCATCCATCAGAGGAGACTTGGGCTAAGAACATGCAACTTGTATGTGAATGCAGTAATTTGGGGAGCTGGTGTGTATGTGAGGTGGTAAAAACACCATGAACTTTATGGTCAGACAGACTTGGGTCCCCTGTGGCTCTGTTACTTTTTAGTTTGAACTTGAAAAAGTTACTTAACCTCTGTTTAAAAGAACAGTTCTTAAAATTTAAAGGATATCTTACATACAAAACAATATAAACTTACATGTCCAGTTTAAAGAAAAATAACATGTTAATGACACAAAATTAGAACATTTAGAATATTTACTGATCACAGAAACGAAGAAACTAAACATTACTCATACCTTTGAAACTCTTCAGTCCCCCTCCTTGTTGCACCTTCTTTCCTGTATCTTGAACTGAAAATGTGTGAAATTATTCCTTTGCTTTTCTTTGTAGTTTTATCACACATATAGATATCTAAACAATATGTTATTTAGTTTTGGTATGACTTTTGAAATTTATATAACTGAAATTCCACTGATTTTTTTTTTTGGTAAGCCTTAAGTTTTTTTTTTAAGATTTTATTTATTTGACAGAGAGAAACACAGTGAGAGAGGGAACACAAGCAGGGGGAGTGAGAGAGGGAGAAGCAGGATTCCCGCTGAGCAGGGAGTCCGATGTGGGACTTGATCCCAGGTCTCCGGGATCATGACCTGAGCTGAAGGCAGTCGCTTAACCAACTGAGCCACCCAGGCGCCCCAAAGCTTTAAGTTTTGAGATTCATTTATATTGAATTGTAGCTGTAGTTGACTTATATTCATTGTTATAAAGTATTCCATTTCCATTTATGGGCATTGGGTATTTCCCTTTCTATTTCCTTTCCCTGCCCTGCTTAGGGCTCCACACTCAGGGAAGAGTCTGCTTAAGAGTCTCTTCTTCTTCTTCCCCTCCCACCCATGCTCATTCACTCTCTCTCTAAAATAAATTAATAAAACCTTAAAAAATTTTTTTTTCAATCTGGTGGGTGTGAAGTGGTATTTTTCTTTCCTTTCAAATACTTAATCTCAGCTATCTTTATTGAGCATTTCAGCATTGATAATGCAATGCACGTAGTGCACATATGAGAATTATTTTAAAGCCAAATTATTCTATGAATGTGAACAGCGCAGATACTTGGTAACTCTCTGTAGAGATGACTGATTATTTCTGGGAATCAATACTGACATAAACATTGATTAATCCTTAAGTTGATGTCTTGATTTCACTCAAGGAGGAATGGAGACTTTTTCCTGGGCCCCAGCTTCAAATCATAGTGTCAGTCGGTTAGAAGTGTTTATTAGGCATCTACTGGGAGCATATACATCATGCAGCATTACAGATCTTAATTTAATAGTAAAGAGGAAAAGAAACATGAGGGTCTGCTGGGTTCAATGCAGAGTGACAGGTACTTTCCTTTATGTTTTAATCCCCGCAATATACTCTTCAAGATAGGTGTAACACCTCAGTTTTTACAGATGGGGAAGAGGACCCACAGAGATTGTCAGCCAACAAAAATATATTGGAGTTCGGAGTGTTCCAAACATTGTCTTTGAATACAAATGAATATACAAGGTTCCTGCTCTCAAAAATTTTATACTCAGGTCTGACAAGGAAAACAGATGTGAATACATCTGTAATTACATTTCCATGTGTTAAGAGGTATGATAGAAGTACATATTCTAGATAGTGCAGCCTTCTCAGGGAAGAAGAAACTTAAACCAAGACTTGAAGCATTAATAAGAGCTGGTCAGGTAGCAAGAGGGAATGTTTCAATTAGAAAGGAGAGCATGAGCAAAGTAATGAATATTGAAATAGCATTCTCTCTTCTCAAGAATGTGCAAAGAGTTCAGTATCTGGTGGAAAGGAATGGTAGCAGGGATCAGAAAGAGGATTTTTGGAGAATAGGAAGCAGACTAGATCTTGTGGAAATTATGGTTCTAGTGAAAGGAGCTTGAACTTTAGATTTTGGTTCTAGAAAAATCACTCAGATGGCTATGTAGATTGGAGAGACAAGGCTGGAGATAGAGAGGTTAGGATATGATAATGATAGGTCAACAGGCATCAAGGAAGGCAGAGGCAACAAAAATACATTTTGAGTCCATTCAGATTTTAGTGACTAGTGGACATGGTGTCTAAGAGGGCTGGTAGTGTTCAGGCGTCATTCACTGAACAGTGTAGAAAAG
This sequence comes from Spilogale gracilis, assembly GCA_004023965.1. Lineage (NCBI taxonomy): Eukaryota > Metazoa > Chordata > Mammalia > Carnivora > Mephitidae > Spilogale > Spilogale gracilis. Next base: position 60,430 of record PITA01009001.1, read on the forward strand.
GTGAGTGGGTTTAGGATAGGATATGACAATGATTTTAGGGAGGGGCATGTTAAATTTGTGATGCCTATAGGATATTAAAGTAGAAAAGTCTAGTAGGTACTTATAGTTTATTTGCTTAAAGTTTAAGTTTTTAGAATGACTAACTCATTCTGGTTAGCCTGAGCCTTTCCCAGTCTTAAAACTGAAAGTCCGAGTCTCAAGAAATCTTTCAGCCCCAAGAAAACTGGTATAGTCTAAAACTCAGTAGATTCTGGGCTAGAGAGACTGATCTGGAAGCCAAAGGTATAGATGAGCATCCATAGGGAATGTGGAAAATAAGCATAGAAGGCAGTCAAAGATGATTATATATCAAAGATGATTATATATATTTGGTGACATATAACATGTATGGTTTATGTGGTTCTGAGAGTCAACCAGTGGTCAACTGTTGGAAACTACAGAAAATTTACTATTGGATTTGCTTTTAGAAGTGGTCAGGACTTTTTGTAAGAGCAGATTCATTTCATAATAAGAATGAAACCAGACAGCAGAGGGTAATTGGCAGTCCAGGAAGGGGGCACATTCTTTTAAGAAGCTATATGGTGAAGTGATGAAAAGAGAAAAGCTTTCTAGCGTAGCACATAAAGATGAGAGAGAGTTTTGAAAAAATCAGGTCTGAGCTTATTTGTATGATGAAAGAAAGAAGTTAACGGAGAAAGAGTTTGCAGGCACAAGAGAGGTAAACTCTTAGAGTAAGTGGGAGGAATGGGGTCAAGAATAGGTTGAACCAGAGCAGACCCCTCTTCTGAAACCAAAATTATCAGAGTGTGGGGGAAGTGTGTAGCAAGGTCATGGAGCCCTTTTTTCACAGATTTGGGATTTGAATCAATGTCTTCCAGACTTCAAAAGCCATATTATTTCCACTTCATCATAGAAAAATACATCTAAGCTTAGTAAAGAATAAATACACATATGCATAATCACTTAGTGCTACACACAGACAGATTCGTGTTGTGGGTGAAATTGGGGAAGTGTCTGGAGCCAGGTGTAGTTCATCTGGCAGCTCAACAGGAGAGGTGACCTTTGAGCAGAATTCTTCTAGAACAGAAGAATACCATGAGACAAGAATTAGTTTAAATAAAAAAACCTTAAGTTGTTCTTCAACTCATAGTTCTTTTTAAGAAACTTGTTTTGATGAAAGAAGAAATTTGCTTCTTATCCTGACTAGAATGCAGGTTTTCTGTAGATGTAATGGGTGTAGAGATGTACTTATCTCTTGCAGCAGCAGGATCGCTAGGCTCTGCCTCTCCTGCGTCCACTTTTCTTCATCTTCCATAGTAATTGAATTTTTAAGTGAGATCATGGCTGCATTTCCCAATGACTACATTTGCTAATGTTCTTTGCTAATGTTCTTGACCAAGTTCTGGCTAAGTAAATGTGATCAGAAGTGACAGGGACAACTCCCTTCATTGTGCCTTTAAAGACAGAGATCTTTCTTTCTCTTTCCTTCCTTCCTTCCTTCCTTCCTTCCTTCCTTCCTTCCTTCCTCCCTCCCTCCCTCCCTCCCTCCCTCCCTCCCTCTCTCTCTCTCTCTCTCTCTCTTTCTTTCTTTCTTTCTAAGATTTTATTTATTTGACAGAGAGAAACACAGCCAGAGAGGGAATACAAGCAGGGGGAGTGAGAGAGGGAGAAGCCGGCTTCCCGTTGAGCAGGGAGCCCGATGTGGGGCTCGATCCTGGGTCTCCGGGATCATGACCTGAGCTGAAGGCAGTCGCTTAACCAACTGAGCCACCCAGGTGCCCCGAGATGTTTCTTTCTTTCCCTCCTCCCTCCACCCTGCTGCCTGGAATGCAGAATAGCAATGGGAGCCATGCTGGACCATGCAGTGGAGGGCAACATCCTGGGTATGGTGAAGAAGCACTATAGTCAGAGTTTGGGTCCCTGAGGCTGAGGGGCTACCATTTATAAGCCTTTGTTAATTTGGATTTTTATTATAGCATTTGAGTTATATACCACTTTGCTGGTGGGAAGACTAATATAACATTTCTTATTTTTACTACAGAATTAATATACTTTTCTAGTATTATACTGATGTCTGAATTCTTTGCTTATTTCAGTCCTTTGTTAAAAGCTTCCTGGGACCCCTGGGTGGCCTAGTCGTTGGGGGTCTGCCTTTGGCTTGGGTCATGGTCCTGGAGTCCCAGGATCGAGCCCTGCATTGGGCTCTCGGCTCGGCAGGAGGCCTGCTTCTCCCTCTCTCACTCCCCCTGCTTGTGTTCCCTCTCTAGCTGTGTTGTTCTCTTTCAAATAAATAAATAAAATCTTTAAAAAGAAAAAAAAAAGCTTGCAAAAGGATCACCATCCCTGTGAAATGTAATTCCTTTGCCTGACACCTAACTCAGAGGGAGAGTTATGTACAAAAATACCAATTCGGAGGGATGGGACAGGCTCAGCCCAGGTCATCCCTGCCCACCATCTTTATCCTTCGTCACCATGTACAGTACATATTTTCTTCTTCATTTACCCCAATTGTTAGAAGCTGCCGGGGAATTGGTTTATGAATTACTATTGCATTTTGCTGTGAATAACAGAAACCTGACTGGACAGTGACTTAAACAAGCTAGGAGTTTAATTTTTCCTGTGACATAAGAAGGCTGGAAGTAAGCAGTACAGAGCTCTAGAGTGCACTCAAAGACCCTCTGGGCTACCTTTGTTTTCTGCCCAGAAGTTTTTAGCATGTGGTTTTTGTTCTCATGCTTGTCACCTTATGGTTCCACTTCAGCCCTCACATCTGGGTTCCAGGCAGAAAGAGATTGAAAGGTGAAAGAAAAAGTGCAAGCCAAATGACTTGGCTCCCTCATTTTCATAAAAATTTTATAGTGATATATGACATAGATAGAGGAAAGTTCACAAATCACAAGTGTACAGCTTGATGAATTTTTACAAAGTGAACACACTAATGTGACTGGCACCTAGAACAAGAATCAGAACATTCCCAGTGCTTTGGAATCTTCCTTATTGCCCCAGAGGTCCCTCTTATATACCCAAAGGAACAGCATAGATTAATTTTGCCTGATTTTGAAGTTTATGGAAATGTACAGCAAGTACTCTTTTGTGTCTGGCTTCCTTTGCTTAATATGTTTGTGGGACTTACCCATATTATCGCATGTAATTTTAGAATATTTATTCTCATGGCTATATTAGTCCAATGTGTGAATATACATTTTTAAAAAATCCATTCCAATATTGGATGCAAGCTATCCATTCAGATAGCTTGCAGGTTTTAGCTATTATATAAATAGTACTTCAATGACTATTCTAGTGCAAGTCTTCTGGTGAACATATGTTCACATTTCTGTGGATATATCCCTAGATGAAGAATCTCTGAGTTACAGATGATGCTTATATTTAGCTATGATATTGCCAAACAGTTTTTCAGAGTATTGGTACTGATTTAGTGTTCCATCAGCAGTGTATAAAAGTTTTGTTTTCTCCACATCCTTGTTAACACTTGGTATTATCTGATTCTTTCATTTTGGCCATTCTGGTGGGCGTTATATTATATTTTTAATTTTTGTTTTCTTGGTAACTAGTCTATCAACCAAAGTTGAACAACTTTTCATATGTATTTGTTTATAGGCTATTTGGATATCCTGTTTTTGTGAAGTACTTGGTCATATTTTTTGTTCTATTCTTATTATGTTTTCTGTCATTTTCATAGTTTTGTTGGAGATTTCTATATCTTCTGAATATGAATCTTATATTAGTTTTTCTGGGGCTACCACTACAAAATGCCACAGGTTAGGGGGCTTAAACAACAGAAATTTATTTTCTCATAGTTCTAGAGGCTAGAGTCCAAGATGAAGGTGTCAGCAGGATTAGTTTCTCCTGGGGCCCCTGTACTTCGCTTGGCGATGGCTGCCCTCTTGGGCCTCTTTACGTGGTTGTTGTGTGACTCTTTGTCTCAATCTCTTCTGACACAGATACCAGTTAGATTGAATTAGGGCCCATCCTAGTGACCTCATTTTAATTTAATTACCTCTTTAGGGGCCCTATTTCCAGATACATTCACATTCTGAGGTACTAGGGGTTAGAGCTTCAACATTTGGATTTTGTGGGGACATGATTCCATCTGCAACAAGTCTTTTGTTGCATATGTGTATTGTAAACATTTTTCCTACTTTGTCAGTTACCTGTTTATTCTCTCACTTGTGTATTTTTTTAAAAAAATATTTTTAAAATTCCATTGTAACGACTGTAGGAATACATATAAAGATTCAACAATTCTATACCTTACTCAGTGCTCGTCACTATAAGGGTATGCTTAATCCCCCTCATCTATTTCTCCCATTCCCCCACCCACCTTCCTTCTGGCAACCACCAGTTTGTTCTTTGTTTTAAAGAGGCTGTTTTTTTGTAGTTGTTGCTTGTTTGTCTTTTTTTTTTCTTTGTTTTGTTTCTTAAATTCCACATATGAGTGAAATCATGGTATTTATCATATGGAAATGGTGTCTTTTAATGAACTGAAGTTCTTAATTTTAATGTTTAATTTATCAATTTCTTTCCTTATAGTTAGCACTTTGGGAGCCTATTTAAAAGACTGCCCATTTCAAAGATTTCTTCTCTTATGTTTTTTTTTTTTAAAGCTTTTGTTTTACCCTTTATATTTGGGTGTACAAATATATCTGGAATTAATTTTTATTTATGGTGTGAGGTAGTGGTTCTGATTTATATTTTCTGTGTGGACCCAATATTGTTTATTGAAAAAAATCCTTTCCCTTATAGGTAGCAGTGTTATCCTTGTTGTAAATCAGGCATCTATATTTGTGTGGATCTATTTTGGGGTTCTATTTATTTTCATTGGTCTGTTTGTGTGTCCTTTAGTCAATACCACACTGTCTTATTTAATAAAATGGGTCTTGATAGCTAGTGGTTCAAGCCTTGCAGTTATTTGCTCCTTTCCAATATTGCTTTGCCATAATTAATGTTTTGCATTGCCATGTACATTTTATTTTATTTATTTTATTTTTAATTTTATTCTTATTGAGATATAATTGACATATAAGAATGTATAAGTTTAAGGTACACATGATGATTTAATACATTTATATATTACAATATGATTACCACCATAGCATTAGCTAACACCTTTATCATAATTATTCCTATTTTCTTTATGGTGAGAATAATTAAGATCTAGTCTTTTAGCAACTTAGAAGTTTATAATACAGTATTATTGACTATAATCATTATGCTATACATTAGGTTGTCAGGGCTTATTTATCCACTAGTTGTATCCCATTCCACCCCCTTCCTACCACTCCCGGCCACCTGCCCTAGTAAACATTCTTCTACTGTTTGTTTTTATGAATTTGGCTTTTTTAGGTTCTGCATACAAGTGATATCATACAGTATTTGTCTTTCTCAGTCTGATATCTCATTTAATATAATGCCCTCAAGATTCATCCATGCTGGCATAAATGGCAGGATATTTTTCTTCCTCATAGCTGTGTAATAGATCATTGAAGAACTGGCATCTTTTTTATTTACCCATCCATGGACACTTAGGTTGAATCTGTGTCTTGGCTATTGTGAATTATGCTGCTATAAACATGGGAGTGTAGATATCTTTTTTGTTTGTTTGTTTCATTTCCTTTGGATATATACCCAGAGGTGGAATTTCTGGATCATATGGCAGTTCTACTTTTAATTTCTTGAGGAACCTCCATACTGGTTTTCAAAGTGGCTGAATGAATTTATTTTTCCACCAACTGTGTGCCAGGGGTCCCATTTCTCCACGTCCTCAACGATACTACTCTCTTTTCTTTTTGATGATAGCCATTCTAATGAGGTGATATCTCATTGTGGTTTTGATTTGCATTCCTTCAATGCTTAGTGATGTTGAGTATCTTTTTATGTGCCTATTGGTCATTTAGATGTCTCCTTTGGAAAAACGTGTACATTACTATGCTTTTTTTCTTTTTTCTTTTTTTTAAATTTCACTGGGCTCTGATGCTACCCCGGTGTCCCTAGCACCCAATGCCCCAGAGGCTGACATATGTACCAGCCCTGGGGTGCCTCAGAGCTCGTTTTTGATGGGGAGCCTGGGAAGTCAGGGGCAGGGGCTGGGCATGCCTTCCTTGGGTTGGCACCCTGGCCATAAGGGCCCATCCATGTCCCTGGGTGCTCGCTTCCCACCAAACTGTATGCCTGCTGCCCTGGCTTCCCACCCTCCATCCTGCCCTGGCCCTCTTTGACTCTGCCTACTTTTTAATCAATCATTTTTGTTGCTATTGAGTTATGTGAGTTCTAAATATAATTTAGATATTAATCCTTTATCTAATGTATGGTTTGCAAATATTTTCTCCCATTCTGTAGGTTGCCTTTTCATTTCATTGATTGTTTCTTTTGCTGTGCAGAGCTTTTTAGTTTGATGTGGTCCCACTTGCTTATTTTCTTTTGTTGTGTGTCATATCCAAAAAAAAAATCATTGCTAAGACTATGTCAAGGAGTTTCTTCCTTATGTTTTCTTCTAAGAGTTTTATGATATCAGGCCTTTTGTTCAAGTCTTTTTTATTTTGAGTTAATTTTTGTGAGGGTTTGTGATAGGTGTTCAATATCATTTTTTCTGTATGTGGTTATCAGCTTTGTCAGTACCATTTGTTGAGATTATCTTTTTTTCCCATTGACTGTTCTTGGTTTCCTTATCAGTTATTAGTTGGTTGCACACATGGGGGTTTATTTCTGAGCCTTTTATTCTATTCTATGGATCTATGTGTCTGTTTTTATGCTAGTTTTGATTATACTGTTTTGATTACCATAGCTTTGTAACATAGTTTGAAATTAGGAAATGTGTTACTTCCGGTTTTATTCTTCTTTCTCAGGATAGCTTTGGCTAGGATTTTTTTTTTCTTTTTGTGAAAAGCACTATTAGAATTTAGATGGTGAATGCATTGAATCTATAGATGGCTTTGGGTATAATGGACTTATTAAAAATTAATTCTTTATATCCATGAACATTGAATATCTCTCCATTTGTTTGTATCTTCTTTAATTTCTTTCATACAGGTGTTGTAGCTTTCATTGTACAATCTTTCAATTCCTTGGTTAAATTTATTTCTAAATGTTTATTTTTGATGTTATTGTGAACGGGTTAGCTTTCTTTCTTTCTTTCTTTCTTTCTTTCTTTCTTTCTCCTTTCTTTTTTTTCCAGATGTTTCATTGTGAGTGTATAGAAATGCACCTGATTTCTGTGTATTGATTTTATGTTCTACAACTTCATTGAATATGTTGATTAGTTAAAAAATGTTTTGATTGAGTCTTTAGGATTTTCTCTATATTAGATCATATCATCTGTAAATAATAATTTTATTTTTTCCTTTCTGATTTGGATGCCTTTAATTTCTTTGTCTTTCCTAATTGCTCTGGCTAGGATTTCAAGTACTATGTTGAATAAAAATGGGGGGGCGGTCATTATCTTGTTTCTGATCTTAAAGAAAAAGCTTTCAACATTTCACTATTGGGTGTGATGTTAGCTGTGGAATTGTATAATCCATATATGTTTTAGAATCAGTTTATCATTTTCCACCTGCAAAATCCTTTAGATGACTCTCTTTTAAAGAGGTTTCCTGGAAGTTCCAACCAATGACTTATTACATCTCATTGGCTAGAACTGTTACATGACCAGTCCTAGCTACAAGAGTGACTGGAAAATGTAGTATTTTTTAGCTGGACATATCACATTCTGAACAAAATTGAGATTTTCTTAGGATGAGAAAAGGAGAATGGACATGGCTTAGGCAACCAGCAAGTTCTAAGTTGCTAATTCTTCCAAAACTAATGAGGATGAGGGAAGAAGAGATGAACTGATACTCTTCCTGCTTATGAAATGAGCAGAATTCCAGGGTTTTGCTCTCACAGCTGGAATCACATTGGTGCAGTTCAGCACAATTGATGATTTCTATCATTCTCTTGTCTACTAGGATTGGGCTGAACAGGAATGAAGGTCCCAGAAAATTCTCTGTTCAGATTATAGGGTTGCCCATGGTTGTTTCCATTGATAGTTAATAGGCCAAGAAGATTTCCTGCCACACTGTCATTTTTGGTTTGATGGAGCTGGGATAGACCCAGAAAAGTTTCCATGGCATTCCAGACCAATTCGTCCACTGATAACAGAAAATTAATACTGTTGAAATGAAATATTATAAAAATACTTGAAGAAATTAACTTTTTTTTTCACATTGTCAGATGCAACTTCATAAAACCAAACCTTTGAGATATTGGACTATTTTGCTTATATATTTAGTAAGATGATGTTAAGTATTCCTTATCAACCCTCATTCATCATTCACCTTTTAAAGTTGTTTGAAATTAGTGAACTTAGGAGCAAGGACTAGGATACAGGGTAATCTGTGCCCTGAAAGAAAGAAAATGTGAGGTCATTACTATGCTGGTTTTACCTATTCCCACTAGACTGTGACCCAACCTAAGAGGAAGTAAGAAGCCCATATTTATATACTAAGACACAGCCTTCCCAACTTCATTGAAAAGGACCAAGAATGAAAAAGCAAGCTGTGTTAGTCTGGAAAGTAGACACTAAGATGAGATTAAATGTGCAAGGATTTTATTAGGGGGAATGCCCATGTGAGAGAAAAGGGAGGGGGTGTTGGGCAGAGTTATTAAACTATGATGCAAGTCTAACAAGTGAAGGACAGAAAGAAACTCTGTCGAGTAGAAGTGTCCTTGACCATTGTGTAGCCTAAGAAAGGTTCAGGAAGGCAACTGGGGTGTCCTTGACCAATGTTGGCCATCTGGGGAGTCCTCTGTTTCCTGGGAACAGGACTGCCTGCTACTCCTAGTCAGTGGCTGGGAGTAGCCCATGGCAAGTATGATCTTGGTACAGATATGGTGGTGGATATCAGAGTGCAGTAACTAGAGACCTGGGTCAATTATATTCCCCATAGTTGGAGATCTGAAAGGTATAGTCTTGTGGCAACCTCAAAACCTTAATTAGCTTTTGCTAGAAATTAAAGAGAGTACTAGATGCTCCTTTTGCAAAATATAGAAATCCAAGTTTGTTGACTTCTGTTGGCATGGATAACTGTAAGAAGGGAGTGAAATAATAGTAAATCAAAAGAGAAAGGATAACATATATTGGATATTCCTAGAAGCATATAACATTAGAACGGAGTGGTTTATGAATTATTTTCTTTTTAAATTCTGCTGCATCCTCTTGATTAGGTGCCATTAATAACTTTCTTAAAAATTTAAACAGAAACTTTTCAAGTAATTTGATTTCTCAGGTCCGAAAACATCTGCATTAGACATTTGGGTGACTTAGCAAAACAGGGCAGGATCTCTGACCTATGACTTGTTGACAGATTCACAGGCGATCATGTTCACAGGCGACCTAGGCATATAAACAAGATATCAGATACCTGAAAATGGACTTTTCGCTAGTAGTCATATTTTTATTTTTCACACTAACAAGTCCTAGAATGGGCAAGCACAACAAAGCACTAAAACTAATGTCACTGAATGTCACCCAAACTGGCATGAAACATCTGCAGCCAAAGGGCCTTCAAACCTGATTTATGCTCCTCTTCCCTCTAAATCACAATTTGTGCTGATAAGGTGACCTAATTTATTTAAAAGCGAAATGGAGAAGCTGAATGAAAATTGAGTGAACCCCAGGTTTATGTGTTGAACACCTCCATTAGTAGCAGGACCATAGGCAAAAAGGGATGGGAGAAATGCAGCCAGAAACAAGATTTAAAAATGTGAAAGCTCATAAGATAATCTCACTTAACTCACCATTTTGCTGCTTGGAAGGCTGGGAGAGAAGGAGGATATTCTAAGTAATCTATTTTCTGATTCTTTCCCCTTCTTTATTATAAATGTTTTAGCTCATAGCTTTTCTGCTGTTTCCCTCAGGAAGTCAGTCCTATAAATAAATAAATAAATAAATAAATAAATAAACAAACAAATAAATAAATGTCAACAGTATCACAAGTTTTTGCAGATGAATTTCATTTTTGCAGACAATTCTTTTATTGCATTAATATTCTTAGAACAACCTGAAGTTCTTTTCCTCCTTGCATTCACTCTCCTGTGATACCTACCAAACATTATTCATCATTTTCGCCTTCTCTTTATCTGGCTGTCACTCTTCTTTCCTTTCTGATGTGTGGGCACGTCAAATCCTTTGAGATGATTTGGACAACATGATTTTACCAATGGCTGTTGGTCTCTTCTGTTTTACACCTAGCTCTTTAGGGGTATCATAGTCTGTGACTAAGTGACACATATTAGTGATCACTTCCCAAAGAAATTTATTCAAAAGCAACAAAATTTCCTTACCTATTGGAATCAATTCTTGCAGCAATTTGAAGCTGTGAGCTAGCTATGTGAAATGGAAGATTAGACATCCCCATAGTCTGCAAGGCTTAAAAATATTGTAGGATGTTTGGTAAGCAAACAAACAAACAAACAAACAAAAACAGTCTTGGGAACATCTTCAGCATGCAGGGGAAGTTCCAACACATTTCACAAGAGAAAAAAGTAATGCAGAGAAAGAGGAATTTCAGTCTTTCCTGCTGATTACCCCTCCTAGAACTCTCCCTGCCCTCCCTCCAAAGAGGGTTGCAAGGCTGCAGCTGTTCTTAATTGTTGATTTTAGCTTTGCAGAGGTCCCAGGTGGGAGAGGATGCCATATATGCCCCCTGGAATGGACTTACAGGTGTTTGAGAAATGTTTTCTTTCCTATGGGTTACTTGACACTCTTAACAGACAAGCTATTATGATATACTGGGTGATGTCAGGAGACCTGGTTTATTAGTCCCTACTTTCTCCTTCCTCTGATGTATAGACCTGCTATAAAAGATCTGCTTTCTGTGCATTTCCCAGTCATTCTCCTTTCCATGATCTCTGCAAATGGGCAGAACACATTGACAGCAAAATAGAATATTAGGTATAAGATCTTGATGAACTTGCTCAAAGCACGCCATCTTTAAAATGGGTTCCAAACAGAAATACTATTAAAAAAAATCAGTGTATCAGAAATTGGCTTTTGAAAAAAGCAAATAAAAATGCTACTTGAGTAAAAATAATGAAATCTGGTTTTATTTGTTATCTGTACTAGAACTTGGGTTCTAAATTAGGGCTGAGCATGCATTCATGTTTGTTCTGAGGATGTAATAATGAGGTTTCATTAGTGGGCTGTGGATGTCACATGTGTCACATTGAATGCATCAATCTGAATATATTGATACTAACACAGGACCCGTGTCTCTCCCTCTCCCCCTCACTCAGGTTTTGGACAACTGGGGTTTCTTCCTTGGACCCCTTGCCTGCTCTTGCCCAATTCTGACCAATCTCTCATACTTCCCCTGAAAGCCCACTTCTAGGCTATGCTCTGAGACCGGTACCTAGGCATCCCTGGTCCTGTGTCTACCTGGTGTGCATGAATTTAGGTCTGAGGGGTGGCTATAATTAGAGATGGAGTGAGGGGGTGCAGAGCCTGCACATGCTGGCTGGAGTGTCCACATGCATTTCATCAGTGCTCCTCAGGTGAGCAAAGAAAGGGGCACCTGAGCCTGGTCTCCATGTATGTTTTTGCCTAGATATTATAAATATTAGAGATAGGACTCTCCTACTGGCTGGTGCAATTCTTCAAAAAAGGTGATGAACATGAGTTTTAATTTTAAAAAGTAGATTATTTCTCACTCATTTTAAATCTAAAGGCAAGTGTACAGGAAATTAGTCTCAATGGAAACAGAGAGCGAAACTGACCTCTTTGGTTCCCCCTTTTAAGATCTGTGAATTGCCTCTCTCAGTGGAGGATGCACTTATTCAGATGTTAATTTGAATGTTTGGAAGTTATTGATATTTTAGTGAAGTACATTTGAAGGATCAGCAGTAACATTTTGTCGCAGTACAATAAATGATGAATAGCATTTTAAAAACCTGCAAATTGTGTCAGGATCTTGAAGGCTGTTGGGGCTCAGGATTATTATAATAATCATAACCACAACTCTGAACTATTAGTTCAATCAAATACCTGGACTAGTCAACCAAATAAAAGGCTCCACAAATTTATTCTAGTGCCCAGCCCAGTAAGGGCTCCGGAAATATTTACTGTATTTTAAAAGTTGACTTCATGTTTGGTCATGGTAGGTCATCCAACAGTCCAAGATAGAGTCAACCTTAAATCTCTTGATGTTTCAGTGGCACTGAAACCAACCCTAGCTTCCAAAGCCAATGGTTCTGATGAGTTGTCAGATACTTTAGTGTGAGAAAGTAGAGCTAAATTTTTCATTTACAATGCAAATAGATGCAAGAATGTACCCAAATCGGTGCAGTTTGACTCATATCCAGAAAACTAGCCCACTTCAGTCTCAGCTTCATAATGGTGTCAGTCCATTTGTTGGGCATCGTCCCTTTAATCTTTGCTGCAGTGGTTTGAACTGGCCTCCATTAAATAATGCATGACAAAACAAAAACAAAAACAAAAACAAAACCCCAACAAGCATGATGATTTCTGTTAGATTCTTTCCAGGAAGGTATATTTTCTTTCTGTGATTGTGGATGCATTTGAGAGTACATGAATAGAGGAGGAGTTATGTAGTCAGAAGACTGAAAGGTCTCCTGTGACTTTGACTTAAAGCACTGTGGGGTTTCCCCTCTCATCTTATTTCCCTACCTTGAATACCCTAATTTGTATTTTATGTGTTCTGTTCCTAAATGGCCTTAAATCTCAGTGTTTGTCAAATTGTAAATCTTGACCCATTAGTGGTTATTAAATTAAATTACTGGGTGGGAACAGCACTGAAAAATGAAATAGAATGCAACAGAGTAGAAATTATCTGAGCACATTTTAGGCAGCAGAAAGGAATTGTTCCATAGCACAACTTTTGTTTCAGTTGTGTGTGTATGAGACGGTACTGAAAATTGCTGTAAAATGTATTCTTTGCCTGGGTTGTAATGAAAAAAATGTGAAGAAGCACTGACTTAAGGCAAGTGGTTTGAGAGTGGATTTTAGGCATGTGATAGGCATTAAGAATGAGAGGTATAAGGGCAGGAGACCTTCTGTGAATAACTTCCACCACTTGGTATAGGCAGCTAGCCTCCTACTTTGCCTACTGATTAAACCTTTTGATGTTGCCCTTTTATACTTGCTTTGTGGAGGACCATCATGAAGTCAAAATATTCTTGAGTGAAAATATTCTTGAGTGAAATTTAGAGCTTTTAAGGTGCTTTTGTCTATGATCTCCCATTTGATTGTGGATTCTAGATTCTAGATGCTAGATTCATTAAGAGGCCAAGTTCAACTCTCTGCGTCTAAAGAGGTCTCCAGCAGGATATTCTCTCACCTGTTTTGATGATTCAGTGTTCATATGACTACTGCCTCAAAGGGGATGCACTGAACTTTTGAAGGTATGCTGCTATATTTGTCCCAAGTAAGGTTTGACTGACCATATGGCATCTCCAGTAACAAAAGGTGGATATTAGAAGGGAGTGAAACAAGCAGGTGGCACGGACTCTAAAGAATAAAGGTAACAAGTAGAAGAAGACGGCTCCTAGATGGTAGGCAGTTCCATGGAGGCAGGGATGGCCCAGGATCTTACTGCTTACCTGTTCACAGAATACCCCACTGAGGATCACAGACAGACTCAGGCAGCCAGTTGCTTTTCAAAGGCGCTGTTTTTGGTAGTGTTGTTCCACCACCATTCCAGGGGCCCAACTCTTTCACCCTGGAATAGCTAACAGTTCCATTCACTCCAAATCAATTGCTATTTATGACAAGCCTACTAGGACTTCCCCTCTGGGGAAACATAGAGACAGGGTAGAATGCTTGGATAAAAAGATGGGGATTTACCTCTTGCGTATTTAATTGGTGGAATCTATTTTCAAGCCTCTTCCATCAAGTAACAGCAGCTGATGCCAAGGAGAATGGAAGTCATGTTGGCTTTGTTGTTTCTATTGAAGGCTCCTTGTATTCACCAAAAAAGGCCTTGGAGAAATCTCAAGTCAAGAAGGAGTTAAACTGTGTGTCTGCACAGTGAGGCCTTGTTCTGGCAATGTCCCATCAGTTTAGGTCATTTCTGATGACTTCACTCTCCTGGTGACATCAGCTTCTAATCTCCTGAAGGTGAATTCATGTGCAATTGCTTCAAAATACTTACTCCCTGAGTTCCAGGCCATTCCCGTTGATATATGGACAGAGCTTGTCTTTCCCAGGCCGCAGTCTGCTCTGTGCACTGCATTTGCACTTACCATATCACATTACTGTGTGGACATTATGTCACTCACTGGCACAGCTCTGCTCAAAAATGAAATATGTTTGTTGCAAGCAAAAACCCATAAGCTAACACCAACTCTCCTGTATCCTTCCCTAGGTATAAAAGAAAAAGATTAGAAGGATGTCTCAACTATATTTTGGGTTGATATTCTAATTATTCCCTCTCTGTGTTCTCTTTATGTGGTTTGAGTGTTGATAGTACCTTTCTCATAGTCCTCGGTCCATTATACCCACTAACTCTTGAAAATGTCTGGTTACCAATGGCACAAATTACATCTAAGATTTGAAATAATTTAGCCTTGTTCTGAAATGTCAATTCTGTGAATGGAGGTAAGTGTTTACCTTTTAAAACCATTTCCTATACTTGCCTTTCAAATGTCATAAACAAATAAATGGTGGACAGAAGCCTGCTGCTCAGGCTTCTAAGGTGAGTCCCCTTAGTTGGCTTTGACTAAGATGGTGGTGTTGTGCCCTTGCCCAAAGCTGGGGGGGGGGGATGCCTCTTGGGGTTGTGGGACATGGACTGGAAGGGTCCTTGGAGCTTGTCTAATCTCATAGACCAGTGTTAAGCGCATTTTATACACTTTACTGCCCTTTTCCTATAATACACAGGCACTGGTGACACCCAGATATGGCACCAGGGATTCAGAATGTCACAGTACCTCCCTGAGCCCTGTTGTTCTCCCATGGTTCCCACCCCTGAGGGGAGGGCATGTGTTGTACTTGGGGTCGTGAGTCTTCGGCTGGGACCTGAGCCGAGACGGGGCAGAGGACAGGAGCTCCTCTGCAGAGAAGCAGTGTCCTTATACCATTTCCAGGATCCCATACGTCTCTTTCTTCTGATTAATGGCTCTTGGCATTCAACTGTAGCTTCTGCTGGGCAGAACCAGCAGGCTACACACTGGGGTTTAAAATCCTGTCAGGGAAGTTTCATACTAACACAGTATTTTGAAGAGGAGAGACTGGTGTTTAAACAAAGCAATACAATGCCACTCTCACTGTTTACCTTCATTTCACATTGAAGGGAAAGAAAGTGATGAATAGAGCCATTCACCCTTACTGGAGTAACAGTGCATTTTTTAAATAATCATGACCATGTATATTCAGTTTTGGGGTCAAACTGTAGACTGTAAGGGTCCTGAAAAGATACTCTTTTTGCCCTTTCTTCACAGAATAAATTTAGAGGATTTTTTGAGGAAGGAAATAAAGCCACTGGATGACTTGCAAATATATTTTTAAATGCAGGGATGGTTAGGCTTTCTGAGTTTCAGGTCTGTTTTAGTTGGCTGCAGCAGAGGGAGCTGGTGGAATCTTAGTCCAGGATACCGGCACTATTAACACTCACATCTGCTCAGGATATATGAAGACATCAGACTTTTTTTGAAAGCCTGACATAAACTAAGCCAACCTTCTCCTTTTGCTGCATCTCCAAGGAGGTAGAAATATTAAAGAAGTCTCTTTACAAACACTTTATCAATGCCATTCTCTTCCTTAGTTCATGTGGAGAAAAAAATAGAAGAGAGAATAAAGAAAAGAGCCCCTCACAACCTAATTAAAATATGTGAAAATTTGAAAAAAAATCTCTTGTGCCCCAAGTTTGACTTATTGTCCTCTGGCAGCATAACTGTTTACACACACATATGTTATAACGCACATGCTTTATACACGCCCATATTTACACCCTTCTCCCCAAATAAAGAGAGCCTCCTGAGGAATTAGAATTTCCCATTTCCCTGCTTCCTGAAAGCTCCTTGAGAGAGAAGATTGTAGGAGCTCCCCCCTTTTTAGCAGTAAAATACCTCATGCGGACAGTAGGGCTGTAGTCTCATTTGGGGATAAGAAACAGATGTGGTGGACGTCTACCTATTTGGGTAGGGAGAAGGGTGGTTGTAATAAGGAGCCAGCAGTTCATGTGTTCTGTATCCCCCCTCCCCGCCCCCTGCACTGTTGAGGTGGACCCCGGAGAGGGAATGCTTTCTTTTGGTTTCTGAGGAGACAGAGAGATGTTTGCTTTTGCACCTGAAGAGGAAAGGCTTACAATGTCTGTAATAAGGCAGGTAGTGTGTGCATTGTATCATTACATTGTTTGCAGTTATTCCTGCTTTTCACAAACTAGGCTTTGATGAGCATGTCTTGCCTTCAGTTTGCTGAGTACTTTTCCTCAGGGCGAGATTGCTAAACCACCACCAAGGCACAATTCCACCCAGTCTGTCCGTGGTCTCAGCACCTCCCCGCGCCCCGCAGTGAGGAAAGCCTCCCACTCCCTACCTCCCTCTTGGGGTCTTCTGCATCAGTTAGGCTCATGCCAAGCTTGTGCTATGCTCCGGACTAGTAGCACCATCATACTACCGTGCAGCCTGGGGAAGATGCTGGTGGCTGGAGGTGTGGAGGAGAGGGGGCCTGCCTCGCAAAGCTTGGGTGCATGTGTACATCCACCAAAGGAGGTGTTGGAAGTGTGTGTGTCAGCAAGGCCTTCCTTGAGGCTCTGCCATCTACTGCCCGTGTTGTCCTGTTTGATCATTTGTCCTGGAATTCTGGCTCTGCAGGGAGAAAGTTCTTGCTGGAGCCATTAGCACCTGCAGCCCAGGGATGGCAAACACTGAGATAGCTGCACTCACCAAATACTGGTTTAATTAATAAAATAACTAATTTGGTGAAAAAGATTTTTGAGGAAACTTCTCTGTCTAGAAGGCCAGATGAGGACCTCTGGATAATGAGTGTATAGGTGTGGCCTAATCTGCCCTATCCGGATACATCAAGTTCCTTGAGTTCATGATCTGGTCTGAGACTAGACACATTGTCTGATGGGACTTTCCCCCCTAGGTCCAGCCACCTCAAGAGGACCTCATGTTAGGCCCCAGTTGTCACCACAGCCTGTAGACTCCCTGGGGTACTTGGTCTCAGTTTGATACCTTCCCCTTTGTATCCTGTGCCTAGAGAAGAGCCTGGCATACACAGGCACTAGGGAACTACTTGGTGGGTTGAATTGTTGAAATCAACTATAAATTTGCTATCCAAAATAAACCCTGAACATGAAACCAGAAGCTGTAGATAAACTGTTAAGTTTCAGCGATCTCAGGAGTGCAAAGCATCCAGCTCTTTGAAAGGACTCATCTTGATATTCATACTCAAGTCCACCTATTTTCTTCCACTTGATGTTTCAATAGCGTGGTCATGGAGAGGGCTTCTGAAAAGGGCTAAATCTGAGAGTTGGGATCCACAACTTTCTCCAGATGAGGGGATCTTAATATAGTATCTTGCTGGTCTGTTTAACATTTAGTTAAGGAATTCAAGGAGATACCTTCCATAGAGATGGCTTCTCAGGTGATCTTTTTCCTGTAATATCCTCACCTAGCTTTTTGACAAAAAAGCAGTAGCACATGTTCATTTACTCCATATAATTATTAATGTTGTTGATTCTCTCCCCCCACACCCGGCTCCCTCATCCCCATCCCTGCCACCCTGCAATGCATTGGCATTGCTCCTGAGGACAGTGATTATGCCTTCCTGTTCAATGCTGAGCTTCAACCTCAGCACCTTGCCCAACACCTGGGCAATACATGATTCTTAATAGTATTGTGCTTAATGAATGAATTACTAGGAATGAATAATGACTAGGGAAAATACAGGGGTTCCTGCCCTGGCTTGCTTTATTGCGCTAGATCCTGACAACTCTCAGTACATGTGAAAAAAACAATTTAAAGTCAGTTCTCTGGTGAATCTAGTTTTGGAAGTGGGTGATGGGTGTTTGGACAACAGCTTCTCATTGCAGGCATTACTCATACATAAGCCATAGAAACCTGCCCAGAGAAGTCTGGTTTGTTGCTGTTGTTGTTAATTTAGCATTGTAAAAATTGTGGAATATTATATACCTAAAAACTGCATATGACAAATATTACAGCTTAATAATGCATCATAAGCCAAATAATTGTAGAACCACTACGCAGGAAATAGGAAATACTACCAGGTTTCAGGAAGCCCCTTTTAAGTCCCTCCCCAAACGTCAGTTCCTTTTTTCCCACAAAGGTAACTACTATCCCAACTTTTAATGTAATAACATCCTTGTTTTTCTTTCTGTTTTACCATCTGAAAGTGTTTGTGTTCCCAGACACTAAGATTTAGTTTGGTTTATTTTTCTGGATACTATATAAGTAAAGCCATATAGTGCATGCTTTTATTTTGCCTGCCTTCTTTGGTACACCATTACTTTTTGGGAGTCATCCATGTTGTTGTGAGTAGCTGTAGTTTATTTTTTTATTATTGTGTTGTATTCCATTATAATATAAAGATACCATAATTTATCTACTCTACTATTGGACATTTTCCATTTTTGCCTATGACAAATAATATTACTATAACATTCTTCTTAACATCTTTGTATGTATATTTTGGTGGAATTGGTGAGCTATTGAACGTGAATATCTTCAGTGTTAATAGATAATGCCAGGGGCACCTGGGTGGCTCAGTTGGTTAAGCGACTGCCTTCGGCTCAGGTCATGATCTCGGAGACCCGGGATCGAGCCCCACATCGAGCCCCACATTGGGCTCCCTCCTCGGTGGGAAGCCTGCTTCTCCCTCTCTCACTCCCCCTGCTTGTGTTCCCTCTCTCGCTGTGTTTCTCTCTGTCAAATAAGTAAATAAAATCTTAAAAAAAAATAGATAATGCCAATCTGTTTTCCAAAATGGTTGTACTAAATTTTTTTCTCCATTAGCATATAAAGAATTCCCATTGGCCTACATCTTCGCCAGTTTGGGGTTATCAATCTTTTTAAGTTTAGCCATTCTGGTCTTTCATTGTGGTTTTATTTTTCATTCCCTGATTACTTATTACCTATGCAGTAGAGAATCTTTTCTTATATAAGTTAGCATTTGGATATTAACTTTTAGAGGTGCCTTTTCAATTTTCTTCCTCATTTTTTTCTCCTACTGGGTTGTTTGTTCTTTTATTTTTCTTTTTTCCCTTTTTTTTGAATATTTTATTTATTTATTTATCTGTTTGTTTGTTTGTTTGAGACAGACAGTGAGCAGGTGAGCACCAGTTCAAGGAGGGACAGAGGGAGAGAGAATCTCAAGCAGACTCTGCACTGGGCATGGAGCCTGATGCAATCCTCAATCTCAAGACCTTGAGGTCACACCTGAGCTAAAATTAGAGCTTCTCACCTATCTGGCTGTACCATCCAGGCACCCCATTTGTCTTTTTCTTATTGATTATAGGAATTGTTTAAGTATCCTAGATATGAGGCCTTTGTTGGGTATATATGCAAATATCTTCTTCTATTGTGTGATTTCTTAGTGGTATCTTTCAATGAATAGAAATCTTAATTTTAATGGAATCAATTTGATCTCTGTTTTCCTTCACAGTTAATGCCTTTTGTGTTCTGTTTAAGATATCTTTCTCTATCCAGAGATTATGAATATATTTGCCAATATTGTATTCTAACACCTTATGGTTTTATCTTGTTTGGTTTCATCTATAGTCTGTGGAATTGATTTTTGTGTATAGTGTGAGAAAGGGAGTTGAATTTTAACTTTTTCTCCATATTGATGTTCTATTGCACCATCTTTGTCATAAACCTTTCTGAACTATTCTATTTCATTTTATATTTGTCTATTCTTAGGCTAATATTATACTGCTTTATTTACTGTGGTTTTTAGCTAGACTTGATGTTGAGTAGATGGAGTCTTCCAAAATTATTTCTTTCTTTTTTTTTTTTTTTTTTTTTTTTTTTTTTTTTTTTTTTTTTTTTTTTTTTTTTTTTTTAAAGATTTTATTTATTTGACAGAGAGAAACACAGCTAGAGAGGGAACACAAGCAGGGGGAGCGAGAGAGGGAGAAGCAGGCTTCCCGCCGAGCAGGGAGCTGATGTGGGACTCGATCCCGGGTCTCCAGGATCATGACCTGAGCCGAAGGCAGTCGCTTAACCAACTGAGCCACCCAGGCGCCCC
>PITA01009002.1:0-80676 GCA_004023965.1 Spilogale gracilis
AAATAGGTAAGCTCATTTAAAGGCCTAAATCCAGTGCACGTTTTAGAAATATAAATTTTAAAAGTGGTGTATCATAAATGCTGGTCAGTGCATCCAGCAAAATGACTGTTTTTATAAATCCTATAATTTATGGCTACTTGTATGTTAGATTTAAGAACAAAAAGACATGAAGGCATATGGGTATCTCAGTTCGTTAAACATCCTACTCTTGATTTCAGCTCAGGTCATGACCTCAGGGCTGTGAGATTGAGCCCTGTGTCAGCTCTGTGCTGGATATGGAGCCTGCTTAAGATTCTCTCCCTCAGCCCCTCCCCATCACCATCTCTCTCTCCCCCTCTGGAAGGGGCTGGAGGAGGAATAAAAGAAATGAGAAGAAACACAATCACATTTATCTTAAAATCAAGTCATTGTTTTATTGCCTGATTTGTTTCTCAGGTGTAATATAAAATGAAAAATGAAAACAAAAAAAAAGAAAAACACTGCTTCACGAATAGCAGTAACAATAGTCATGGTGACTCACAGGCCACAGATTCTGTGAGAGGCATTGTGATGAGTCCCCTACCACTCTGTTCTTATTCGATCCTCTTGTGTTTTAAAATAATTCTTAATACTCATATGAATAAAGCTTTTTAAATTTTTTTAAAAGATTTTTATTATTTATTTGACAGAGAGAAACATAGCCAGAGAGGGAACACAAGCAGGGGGAGTGAGAGAGGGAGAAGCAGGCTGCAGCCTGATGTGGGACTCGATCCCAGGTCTCTGGGATCATGACCTGAGCCGAAGGCAGTCGTTTAACCAACTGAGCCACTCACATGCCCCAAGCTTTTTAAATTTTTTAAGAAAAATTCTGATTGAATTTTATATGATACCCATGAGGGCAAAGCTAGTGTATTAACAGCAATTGCATTAATTAAAAAAAAAATGTTAAACAGTAGCTTAAACAAAATAAGAATTTCATTGTTTATCACAGAGAAGTCTAAAAGTAGGCATTTTAGGACTAGTATGGTGACTCCCTGATGAAAGGGATTTTGGACTTTGATATCTCTATACATCTAATCCTTTACTCCCGTGTCCACTGTTTCCCTAGTGAAAATAATAATAATAATAGTAATAACAATAATAATAGTGTTGCTTAAATTCTACAATCTGGTTTTTCTTTTAGAGAGAAAAAGGAATGTCCAGAAGGGGACAGTTTCTTGTCAAGTGAGTCTCTCTCACCTTTTAAAGATGCTTTCTCAAGTCCCTTCCAAAAACTTCCCCTGAAGTTTGAGCAGCCAGAAATATATGTCTTCATCATTTTAATTGTAAAGAAGTCTAGAGAATACAGCTTTCTTATATGAGCACTTTGCTATAATTCAAAATCAGAATTCTATTAAGAGATAAATAAAAAAGAAATGGGAGAATATGTTTTGTAGTAACCAGAAATCAGTATTTTATAAAGAGGCAGAGCTAATATTCAAAGGCAGATTTTCTAATCTCAAACCCATGGCAATTATTACTACATCCCCTAGTTGATCTGGCCTCAGTCACGTGCTAAAACTGGAATGGAATGGAATGGAATGGAATGGAATGGAATGGAATGGAATGGAATGGAATGGAATGGAATGGAACGGAACAGCATGGGATGGAATGTGGTAAAGCACTCTTGTGAATCTGGTGAATGTCACAAATATCAGGCAGTATATAAATAGGGAAATGGAACAGTTGAGGAATACCATATAAATACGGTATGGATCACAAAAGATAGGTGAAGGGCTTCTTTCTTTTCCAGTTTATTCTCCTCGTACTTGAAACCCTGTAAAATATTTGCTATTTGCCACGCTGACCTAACTTGACTGAACTAGTTTAACTGTCAGAGAACATTGTGAAATATCAAGAATAAGAGAAATATGATGTTAGTGTAAGATACAATTTATTTTAGGTGCTTGCATAAAGTCCAAGACCATCATAGCAATGCTGATTTATTACTATTTCCAGTCCCCATTTTTCTAAGGCATAGAAGCATATTTCTGCAGGATTATAGGAGTAAAGTTATTATAAATACTCAAACCACTTCATTTTATCATTTGATTTGTTTGCCTTACAAATCCATATTCCTGACTCTGATCAAACCTTAAATCATGTTTGTACTGAAATTATAGAATCACTGAAGATTATTTGTTTTTCTTGGCCCTTGCTTGAAAATCAAGGCATTTTATATGATATATTGATAAAATATACTCAGTAGCAAATCAAAGTCATGTGAAATTGAGTTAGCTAAGTATATTCTAACTGCAGATAAATACATTAAAAAGAAAATCACTTTTTAAAAAAAAATCAGTTGTGGGTGCCTGGGTGGCTCAGTTGGTTAAGCGACTGCCTTCGGCTCAGGTCATGATCCCAGAGACCCAAGATCAAGTCCCACATCCGGCTCCCTGCTTGGCGGGAAGCCTGCTTCTCCCTCTCTCACTCCCCCTGCTTGTGTTCCCTCTCTGGCTGTGTTTCTCTCTGTCAAATAAATAAATAAAATCTTTAAAAAAAAAAATTCAGTTGTATGTTAAGAATATGGCAGTTAAGAAAAGCAATTCATTTAAAAAATATGAAGAAAATACTTTAATGAATGTGGTTAATTCTAAAATTAATTAATTTGACAGGAAACCTCTCAAGCATATGTTAAAAAGCAAACTTAGAAATCTCTTACTGGTATTTATTTAAGCCACTGATATTAAGTACAATTTCTCTGTCAGTCAAAATAGACATATCCTAACAGAGACAGATTCTAAGTTACATCCATTAAGTTTGTATCTGTTCTACTCATATTCAAAATTCTCCAAAATTTTCCATAAAGTACATTACAGGGAAGAATTTGAGCCAACAGATATGTGCTGTTCCTTATACTTATGTGTGTTGCATTTAACATTGTGGTTGGAATTAAATGGAATTCAATAAATACAAGTAAATTAATAAGCGAATATATTAAAAGAAGTTGGTAAAATAATTTCTAGTATAGAGGAACTTTGTGATATTTAAAAGAAGTACAGGATACCCTAGCTATTTCAATTTTATGTCTGTTTTATACCTTAAGTTACCATACATCCCTTGGTATGTAATCATGTTCGAGTAGAGCTTATATACATTTATGCATACATCTTGAAGATTCTTCTTTTTTTTATTTGGTTCAATAGCACTACTCAACTTATTGAAATGAAACTTACGTTAGGTTTTATTATATTCCAGTTCAGCTTAAAGACAATAATGTATATCCTTTTTTTTTTTTTTTTTTTGCTTCACACAGACAATTAGCATTTGTCGTCTACAACACGGGAAGATTCATTTTCTTTACCCATTAACTGTCATATCAAATAAATAGGATGAGAGTTTCTTTGTGATAAATGTACTCTGCTTAATGCAATGAGACAGTCTTTTAATTTGAGAACCTAGTATAGTGTCAGTTAAATCTCCTCTGCTGATTTAATTAGCAAGAACTCAATGTTAATTATTTTGCATTTAAACCTTAGGAGCTTCACAGATAAAAAATATATATAATACTTTTTGAACATGAAAAAATAAAAGCCTGTAATAAAATCAGTTTGTATGGTTTTTAAGGGTGTGTAAATATGTTAAACAGCTAATGAATTATTCAACACTGTACATGGTTGGAAGATGTATAGGTTTTAACGAGCCTCCCTAATTCTACTTTCAGACCATCTTACATTATTTTATTACAAGTTGTTTTTATTGGATAGTGTTCATTAGAAGAAATAGTCATCAATTTACCGTATCTTGAAAATGAGGAAAGATAAAATAATTTTTCATCACAAATTCTTTTATCACAGATTCTTATCAACTAACTAATTGATTTTACTGCCTGATATAAAGTAAGCAAAATATAAGTAGAAATCTCATTTTGATTATGTTTGTACCCCAAAGCTATATGTCAAACAATCACATAAAGTCTAATTTTAAGTAGTGTCAACATTCTACACTATTTTATTGTGTCTCACTTTTGAACTCCTGGCTCAGACAAAGCTCAGTAGAGAAACTGCTAGGTAGACAAAACCTTGCTTCATCATAATTTTTTCAGAGGTACAGAAAATATCTCTTATTCCTTTTACTGACAAAGTGACATTGGGATATATTGGGATGGTTCTACACACTTAATGCCAAAAAGAAGTGTGTTGGGTTTTTAATTTGGATTTTGTTTATTTTTAAATTTTGAGTGGAGAAAAACTAAAGACAAGCTCAAAATAACTAGCTTGAGTATGTGAAGAACTGTCATGATTCAGAGGATAGCGGACCTAATCTCACACCAAAGGATCTAGAAATCAGTGCACCAAGGGGTTAACAATGGATGTATCCAGATAGGAAGAGTTTGGAGGGTTTCCTTGCTTTCATCTTTTTTTCTTTTCTTTTCTTTTCTTTTTGTATATATATATATAAAATTATATACAAAAATTTATAATTTATAATATATAATTTATATATATGTATATATATAATTATATACAAAAATTTATAATTTATAATTTATAATTATAAATATATATATTATATTGCAAAATCTCCACGTATTTCAACTTCAAACCCCCTTTGGTGGTTACATGTCTGTGTTGGTTGCTATTCCTAAACTGACTATTAAAAGGTCAACTGATACCAATTCATGTCTTGGTCTATTTTGGTATAGAATGTGGATCTATAGGGAATCAGGTACTGAAAATTAAGAGCAGGAACTCAGAGAAGTCTTCAAGGAAGAAGATAGATCTAGGAGGGAAAGGATGGTCTAACACAGCAAGTAAGCAAATGCCCAACTTTGTCCACTTAGTCTGGCTAAATTCAAAATAATTTCCTGCTCATTTCCAAAGAAAAAGTCAATTGTACTTAACAGTAATCCATGCTATTATACTTATAATTTACTGTATTTTAATTTTGGGATTTGGCTTCTTGCAGTAGCTTGGGATTCCTATCAGGAGCACAAACTCACTTTGCACAGCCAGAGGAGTTATTGCAAAGGAGGTAAGCACATGGGCTCGGGAACATGACCTTGGGAAGGTGGTTTAATTTCCCCAGATTTTTTTTTTTTTAATTCAAGTGGACTTGTGTTTTATAACTATTAAACCACAGATTGCATAAAAGTGGTAAGAGATTCACTAATAATACTTAAGAACACCCTCACTGTGATTTATTGAAAGTCAGTCAAACTCAAAACTCAAACCACTGAAAACAACGGTTTGCCAAACTGTAGAAGGAGCCAAAATTCCCTTCAACAGATGAATGGATAAAGAAGATGTGGTATATATATACAATGGAATGTTACTCAGCTATCAGAAAGGATGAATACCCACCATTTGCATCAGTGTGCTTGGAACTGAGGGAAATAAGTTAAGTGGAGAAGGATAATTATCATATGGTTTCACTCATAAATGGAACATAGGGAATAGCACAGAGGACCATAGGGGAAGGGAGGGAAAACTGAATGGGAAGAAATCAGAGAGAAAGAGAGAGAGAGAGAGAGAGAGAGAGAGAGAGAGAGAGAGAGAGAGAGAGAGAGACACAAACTATGAGAGAACTCTGGACTCCAGAAACCAAACTGAGGGTTACAGAGGGGAGGGTGGTGAGGGGATGGAGTAAGTGGGTTCTGGGTATTAAGGAGAGCACCTGTTGTGATGAGACTGGGTGTTACACGCCACTAATGAATCATTGAACACTACATCAGAGACTAATGATGTACTATATGCTGGCTAATTGAATATAATAAAAGAAAATTAAGAAAAACAAAATGTTAAAAAAACTCCAAAAGACAAAAACAAAGGAAAAAATACTTAAGAACACAAATAAAATAATATTATTAACCATTGTTGGGCACTTTCTCATTTTGTTTTCCTTTTTAAAAAGCATTATTGAGGTATAGTTGATACAAATATTGCACACATTTACTATATATAACTTGATGTTTGGACAGACGCTTACCCCTGATAAATCATCACCACAATCACAATATCCATCACCTCTAAAGTTTTCCTTGTTTGTTTTTTGTTGTAGTGGTTTTGTTGTTTCCTTGTTCTTTTGTAGTTTTCTTGGGGCTTTTTGTTTTGTTTTTGTTGTAGTTGTTTGAAATGAGATCTATCTCTTAAAATAGATGGAAGTGTACAATTCCATATGGTTACCTACAGATACTATGTTATACACTATGGTCTCCATTTCATTGGTGAAGAGCTGATGCGTAGAGAGGGGAAAGTAACTTGCCCATTACTGAAGCCTACACTTCACTAGCAGGACGAGGAGTCACATCAGACTGCTCAGCTGTAAACCATACTGGGAATGCACCCTACTCAGTTCAAGCCATTATTGTATTCCTGAATTTTGCTTTAATTCAAGGGATGTAAATTGTGTGTTTCTCTAACACATATAAAAATCATCATGTGATATTCACCCGAATTCTTTTAACTTATAAAATGTTAGTTTTCTCACAGACTCTAACTATAGATGATTTGAAAGTTTTGAAAATATTTTTTCTTGACAGTTTTTCCAAATAAGTCTCAGGTTGACAGTAAGCACAATTATCATGTGATCTTTGCTCACTTTAATCCTGAGTTTGTTTTCCATAGGAGGACAGATTAGAGAGATAACAGTACCAATAAAATGATGTTATCATCTGCAAAGAGATATAGCTGATATTTTCCTGTAAACTTCTGGCTTTAGCATTTTCAAGAATTTGAGATAAAGAACTGAAAGTCCTTTTCCTTTTTCATCAATCTGATTTTTAGAATTTATGTAGATTTAAAAACTGACCTAATCTTAAAAATGTATTACACTCTCATAAATAATAAGAGCTCAACACATGTTGGTTTCCTCAGGCCTTCCTCTAAAACTTTGTTAAAGGTACAGAAGTTTAGTGTGTATGGTTGGTACTGTCTCCTACTCTCTTTCTCTGTTGGTACTGTGTTCCATATTAAATTCAAGAATATTATACATAACATAGTTGTAGCAAAAATGTAAGTCTTCTTCCTCAGGTAACAGATTATCTATGAGTTCACTGTTCTAATTCTGACTCTGCTGTTATAGTATATCTATATCTATATCATCTATATCATCCATATCTATATCTATATCTATATAATCTATATCATTTATATTTAAATCTTTTATTTATTTATCAGTGAACTTACAAGATGGTAATATAAAGACCATCTAGTTCTTTAATTATGAGGAAGTTGAAAAAGAATACATGAGACCAATCCAAATACATTCACAGCTGACACATGGTCAGAAGATGAGAGCATCTGAGAAGCCAAACCATGGGCAGCTATTTCTCTGATTTAACCAAGGAAGCAAAAGGCAGTAATGGCATCAAAGAGAGGGCTGGATGTGCTTTCATGGAATCCTCTGTGGCCAACTCTTGACTGTCTTCTACCCTCGATCACTGGCCTTTCTTCATACTTGGCATAATAATAGTTAAGCACACATTCTTAAAAGATACTGTGTCTGGACTAGAGACAGGGCTAATATTACATCAATTCAAAATCAAAGCAAGCACATAATCATATAAACCGTTATTTCTTAGTTAATTGTTAGGAAATAGCTTACTCCATCCCCTTATTCTCTGCTCTGCCTATGGGCTCGGTTTCTTCTTATAAAGTCTGGACCCATATTAGAGGATTTCTGTTCAGAGAGATAGTAGATCATACTGATAAGGGCTCAAATGCTTGAACTAGATTGCTATGTTTGAATCCGTAGTGCCTTCCCCTCCCAATATAGCAGTATTAAGTATACATATTTGAAGTGGTTAACACTTTTTCCCATTATTTCCTACATTTGCAGAATTTACTATGTTAGACACTTCGATGTTGAGAACAGCTTATTGTGACTTAGTAAATCATTCCATTTCCATTTCTCCTTTGTCCTTATCATTCTCTGATAATCTTCCTGTGCCTTAACAAAGAATTTAACTTCTGTCTGAGTCAGTTCTTTTACTCTAAGATTTTGGGAAATGACTTAACCTTACCATGTGAGTTGCCTCATTCTTCGGATATGAAACATGATAACAAACGTACGTGTGCACACACGCACACACACACACACACACAATATTATTTTTATAGAAACTTAGAATGACAGATTTTATACAGAAGGTGTAACTACTGTTGTCAAGTGTTGCTGAGATCATTGTGTGGGATTGCTATGACTCATTCTTAAATATTATCAAACTTTATTCTTTTGCCAATGCACTATTATGAGAATATGAACCCTTATTTCACTCCTTTAGTTTCTTTCACTTTTACTCTGCTGCCATTAGACCTAACTTCTTAGCCTACTTCCACTCCCACCATCATTCTCATTTCCCACATGGTCTTGCCTTTATTCATGCTCCCACCACTGACCGCCGCAGTCCCCTCGTTGAAATTTTGGTGTGACATTCAGAGGTCCTCCAGTACCTGAGATATTTATAAGCTGCTCTTTATAGTTAATCCCTAAGTCTTATGCTGAAATTGACATTCATTTATTATTGTTCACATGGAAAGAAAAGCACTAGTCTCTATCCATTCTCTAATTATACCTCTGCTATATTGCTCTCCAGGTGGTTAACGGTGAATGAATGCCTTAACTTCTCTTGATCAAGCAGAGAGCCCTCAGTAACCTAAATGCTATTGCAGTAGTAGCTTCTTCACAGCTGTTTAGGTCTCTTAATTAAAGTTATTAAGCTCAATCTACCTCTATATTAGGAAATAAACTGTGCCGTAATTTTTTGAGCTCCTTAATAAGTGGAAATAGAAGAATCCTTAGCATGTAGCCTATATCACTTGACCATATTATACACTTAATAAATATTTATTGTTTATATCATTGAAAAATGATCTTTCAAACTGTAGAATGCAAAAGATACTGACTTGAATAAAACCTAGATGAAGTGGTTTAGTTACATGAAGTGGCTTACTTCAAAGTTTCTATTTGTTTTATAGGCACAGTTTAGGTCTGAAAAACAAAAATGGTAACAGATGGTCTTTTCCCTATAAAACTCACTGTTTAGTTTCATCAGATGCTCTAAAATACACAACACACACACGTACACACATCTACATCAATAAAACTCACAACACAACACTACCTAAAAACCTCCAATGAGGACTTAAAAAATATGGGAGGAAAGGTCCAATGTTTAATGATTTACTTTCCTTGAGCACTAACCAAGGATAAGGACCAATCTTTTATGAATGTTATACTATATATTTTTCTCCATATACCTTGAGTTCCTCTGGTTTCTTTCTATAAAATGATTCAATTTCCATAAGAATTTTCAAAGAATTATGAATGAAACAAAGCACTCCCTTTGGGCATTTGTTGTTGTTGTTGTTGTTGTTGTTGTTGTTGTTGAAGCATGTTTTTTAGAATTGTCTCAGAAGATACTCTTGGGAAAGGAATTTCTTCATCAGGTAAGTTTCAGAAACACTACATCCCACATCTTTATCTTGGTGCTTGAAAGTGAATTTAGACATATTGAAGTAACTGAAGTAACTGAGAAGATTTTTCATTAAGAAACATGCATAAATGGATTGGCCAAATCATTTTCAAATTTATTGGATCACAGAATTCCCTTTATCTCCCTCTTCCTATTTGTAGCTTGAGTTATACTGATATTTTGAGACTCTCTTGCTTTAGGCTGAATGCGTGTTAATTCTGAGACTCAAATGCTGAGAATATGCATTTTATCTTTTCATATTACCCATAGAGAACTCTACAGCGAGCATTTAGACTCCTAGATGATCTTTTCTTGCATTTGAATGCCTACAAGCTGGTCTCTACATGAAGCATAAAGAAATCTCATTTATTATCATTCATATTATTAACCATTATTATTATCATTTAATCATTCTCTTCTGTGTGAAGAATGCTGCCACTCAGATAACACTCCCAGTGCAGTCTGAATGCTGAACATTGCTAAGGAAGGGTAAACATGGGTAAATAAGTGAAAAACGGGGAAAGCACACAAGAAGATTCTTTTCTTCCTTCAGATTGTCTATTCATTTCTCTAATAAGCCTAGAAACACTGTAGGAGCACTACAGTGAATGCTGTCTTTAATAAAACAAAAACAGTTTCAAACAATCTGTACATTTAGTGAAGCTGTCTTTCACTGGACTTGTCCAAATGCTACCCGCTAGAATCCAAGACCAAGGCTTACTTGTGAATCAACAGCCTATGCCATGCCAGACCCAAATTAAATGTTACTGCTATTAGCTTTTTGGGTCCTCATGTTAAGCCTCACTGTGTCACTAAAACCAACAGGGATGATTTGTCTAACTTACTTAAAAAAAAATCTTATTTCTGTACTTCATAATGCCATAGTCATCATTCTCTTTCTTATTTAAATGATATATATATACTGCTCCTTTTTTCACTGTGAAATAATGAACAAACTTCTGACTTGTTGACCTCCTCAGTCTCTGCTGAAAAGGGTCACTGAGAAGACCTTTCTGGGTAGCATATTCAATGGCCAAATATAAAAAATAGGAGAAAAAATTGCTAAGGTGACTCTTGTTCTTCTGATTGTTATATGGACCGCTATCATTCCATTTTATCTCCCTATCACAGAAGCAAGGTAAAACTTTGACATTTGATTCTAGAATAATGTTACTAAAGTTAAATATTAGTTGTAAAGGCTTATGAGTGAATTTCAATGGCTGAAGACAAAAAATAGCCAATTTATGATAACTATGATAAGAGGAAGAAAAAAATTGATAGCACAAAAGATTCAAAATGTGAGTTTTTTTTTATTTTCCTCATAAACAATTCTAATCTCTCGCTTCACTTTTTCTTTCCCCCACCAGGAATACTTCTGCTGTCAGTAAAAGAAGAGAATGGTAACAAGAAAAACAGACCAAAGAAAAAAATCATATTTTTCTACAAAGTAGAAAAGAGTGAAGGATTGCAAGAAGCTAAATGAACTGAATTTTACAGAGAAACAAATCCTTCAGAGAAGAAGAGAGATCAGTAGCTACTTCCTTCTGGTGGGGATCATTGCCAGGTTTGGAATCAGAGTACCATGTGAGGACTGAGGATGCTGAAAGCTAGTTGGACTGTAGATTGGAGGAACCCTAGCTTGGCCAAATGATTGTGCCTCTCTCCCTACCCCACCCTTGAGGGGGAAACACACACACACACACACACACACACACAAACACAGTGGTAAAGACCTGATAAGTAAAGAGAAGTTACCCAGTCCTGGCCATTCTCTAAGTGACTGGATTCCAGAAATTTGTGGAATTAAAACCAGTCACTAAGCAAACCTATCTAAAAGTGCAGCCAAGTCTTCCAGCTCAAGTACAGACACCATCAAGAGCTAGCAGAACATAGCAGAGATCAGACTAGAGTAAAAAATCAGACCCATACTTATACAACCCAATGGATTCAACAAACATGTCAATGCACTTAAAAGGGAAAAGAGAAGTCTCTTTAAGACATGTTGGGAAAACTTCTTTTCCATATGGGGAAAAAAAACCTGATCTCTATTATATGCCAAACAGGGAAATGAATTTGAGATCGATCATACCCTTAATGTAAAAGCTAAAATTATAAAACTTCTAGAAGAAAGATAGGTGTGATGTAAGGAGTCTCCCTCTAATCTGTTATCCCGTACCGTGTTGTTCCTGCTGTGGGAACTCCGTCCCCACCAGCTTTCACCTGCCAGTGACAAGTCCCCACATCCAGGAGTTACATAGACATACAGACTCTGCCCTGGGGGTGGCTGCTGCACAGGAGCTGAGGCTGAGCAGAGGGAAGACCTCACCTTTCTTCCGAGAGACCACCCAGGAGACGAGAAAAATGGCCTCGGGACTGACGGCCAGGAGAAGAGCCTTTGTGTCATTCCATGACGTAGCTGTGGACTTTACCCGGGAAGAGTGGCAGCTGTTGAACCATGCTCAGAGGATGCTGTACAGGCGTGTGATGCTGGAAAACTACAGCAACTTGGTCTCCCTGGGAATTCAATTTCCCAAGCCAACACTGGTCATTCTGCTTGAGCAGGAGGAAGAACCTTGGAAAGAGGAGAATGAACCTCTGCCTAGCCCCTGCTCAGCAGATGCAAAGCCAGAAATTCAACTTGGTTCCTTCTCTGCTATGGATTTCCGCAGCTGGCAGTTAGGCCAACACGGGCTACATGATCAATGCCTTGCAATCTGCCCAGGCTTGCTAAAAGGCAGTCTCTGTCCACTCTACCAACAGCAGCAGCAGCAGCAGCAAGCACTTTCTTACAAAAGCTTCTTTAACAACAGAGTGAAAGATGAGGACAGAGGGGAGGGCTCCAAATCATTGCTGGAGAGGACAAGAGGGAGGTTCACCTCCAGAGCTTTCTTCAGTCCACCTGATAGACAGCTCATAAGCTTGAGGGAAGGCAAAACAGTGGTGGAAATAAAGCTCAGCTCAGCTGAGAAGGCAAACCATTTAGAAAGAGACAAAGTATTAAAGTGGGTAGATTTCTCAGGATTTGAAGTAGTGAATTGTGGAAATTGTGGGCTAGGCTTTAGCCAGAAATCAGCCCTCTTTGTTCATCAGAGGACCCGCTCAGCAGGAAAGCCTTATTTTTGCAATGAGTGTGGTCGAAGCTTCAGCTATAAATCAGCTCTCATCACCCACGAGAGATCACATACGGGGGAGAAGCCTTATATCTGCACAGAGTGTGGGCAAGCCTTCAGCCAGAAGTCAAACCTAGTCACCCACAAGATGGCCCACTCTGGGGAGAAACCTTTCGTGTGTGAAGAGTGTGGGCGAAGCTTTAGCCAGAAGTCAACCCTCATCAGACACCTGAGGACACACTCAGGGGAGAAGCCCTTTGATTGCCCAGAGTGTGGGCGGTTCTTTCGGGATAAGTCGAACCTTACCACACACCGAAGGACCCACTCCTGGGAAAAGCCTTATGTGTGCAAGGATTGTGGGAAGCTTTTTAGAGACAAGTCAACTCTCAGTAAACATCAGAGGATTCATTCCGGGGAGAATCCTCATTTGTGTCCTGAATGTGGCCGGAGCTTTAGTCAGAAATCATACCTTATGAAACACAAGAGGACACACTCAGGAGAGAAGCCTTTTGTGTGTCGAGAGTGTGGAAGAGGCTTTAGTGATAAGTCAAACCTTACCACACACCAGAGGACACACTCAGGAGAGAACCCCTATATGTGTGCAGACTGTGGCCGAGGCTTTAATGTGAAGTCAGCTCTCATGACACACCAAAGGACACACTCCGGAGAGAAGCCGTATGTGTGCCAAGAATGTGGGCGAGGCTTTGGACATAAGTCAACTCTCATTGCGCATCACAGGACACACTCAGGAGAGAAGCCTTTTGTGTGTGGGGAATGTGGGCGGGGCTTTAGACAGAAGTCACACCTCATCAGTCATCATAGGACACACTCTGGGGAGAAGGCTTATGTCTGCACCGAGTGTGGGCAAGCCTTTAGCCAGAAAGCAAATCTAGTCAGGCACAAGATGGCCCACACAAGGGAGAAGCCCTTTGTGTGCAGGGAGTGTGGGAGAGGTTTTAGCCAGAAGTCAGCTCTAATAAGACATTGGAGGACACATTCTGGTGAGAAACCTTTTGTATGCAGGGAGTGTGAGCGGGGCTTTAGTGATAAGGCAACTCTGAACACTCATCAGAGAACACACTCAAGGGAAAAACCTTATATTTGCAGTAAGTGTGGGGAAGGTTTTAGGCTGAAATCACTCCTTATTAGACACCAGAGGACACATCTGTTATAAAGAAGCTTCATGCACAAGGAGGGTAAGGAAGGCTTTAGTAATAGATCACAAATCATACCTCATCTTGCAAGAAGAGATAACTTCAGTGGAAATCTCATGTGTGCCAAGAGTGAGACTTCAGAGATACTAACCTTCATCAGAGGATAGAACACCTACCTGTGTAAAACAATGGTTTTCAATTAGAAGCAGTTTTATCCCCTGACTAGGTCACAGCTGGTGAAATCTAGACATTTTCTTTTGTCACAACTGGGAGGCTGCTACCGCGTGTAGTGGATAGAGGCCAAGGATGCTTCTAGTCATCTTATGGTGCATAGGACTGCCTTCCACAATAGAAGTATTCCACCCTATGAGACTTGGATCCCCTTAAGGTTAGCTTTGGCTCTCAGATCCCACCACTGGCTCAGAGGAGAATTTCTTACATTCCCTGGCAGCTGAGTCTCCTGCCTAGACATCCATCCTCCCGCTTCTCCTTCAACCCAGATCTGATATCTCTCCCTGCCTTCTTTAACTCTTTCCATTTGTTTTCTCAAATATGGTTTCCCAATAGCTTCTTGCACATCTAATCCCACCCTCCTTTCCAGAAGACTCCAACTCACACAATCACAAGGAGACAATGGTAACTTCATAGTGAAACAACTTAGCCTACATCACCTTAACAAAGTTAAGCACTAACATTGAGACAGATTGCCATCATAAGCCTCCTAATAGAATTCACTGAAAAAGATAACATGTATTTTTAAAATATGTTTCTGCCCCAAAGAAAGCGATTACTTCAGTCTTGTCCTGAGAAATTATTAAATAAACTTAAATTAAGTAGTATTTTACAAAACAACTGTCCTGTACTTTTTAAAAATATCAAAGTCAGGAAAAACACAAAAAGGCTGACAAACTTGCAGATTAAAGGAGACTATGGACACACAGCCATACAGTGCTTGATATAGGACTGGTTTGTGGACTTTCTATAGTTAGAAAGTATACACACTATACTTATACTTGTACTTACATAGTATAGTCACAAAGACTATGGACTGGACAATATTGCTTATTCAATGTTAAATCAATGATAAATGAGCATACTATGAAAGTCATCTTTGCTTTGAAAATACACAAGTCAGTGTTAAGGATTAAAAAGAGAAAATGACTCCACCTTATTCACAAGTTGTTCAGAAAAAAAGAGGTCTGAAAATGTTCATAGAAAACAAAATGAATATATAAAATATAAATACATTTTCCAAGAGTGGGGGTGGGGACAGAAACACAGACAGACAGAGGGAGAAAGAGGACACAAGTGAAACAAGTCTGAATAATTGGTAAATCCCATTAAAAGGTATACAACGGTGCCTTATATTCTTCTTTTTAATATTTTATCAAAGTAAAAACATAAGCATAAAAGGAAAAAAAGGAAGGAATGAAGGAAAGAAAGCAGGAAGGAAGGAAGCAAGTTCCTAGGATGCTGGGTTGTTTGATAGTTGGAATAATCACCATTAGAATTGCACTTGTGACACAGCTGAGAATAACTCAACTCCTGAAGAAATTAGAAAGATTAGCCCATATCCTAACTGCCAGATAAAAGAAGGGCCTTACATTCTTTGTGAAGTATCCATACATTAGTCTCCAGCATTTTTTTTTAAATACACAGAGTTCTGAATATAATTTAAAATGACTAGATATGGAATAAAATAAGTAATATAACCTTCCTCCAAGGAAAATGTTAGATGGAGACCAACAGTTCACCTAGTTATTAGAAATTGCACCCGTGGCTTTAAATCAATTATTATAACTACTTTAAAGAGTTTAGAATAAAATTGGCAGGTAATTTCAAAAGAAAAGCAAAACTAAAAAAAATAACCAAATATGAACACTAATATTGAAAAATGCAATATCTGAATTTTTTTCCATGCCTGCCAATGCAATAAAATTAACTGCCATTTCCCTTCTGATTCTTTCTGAAATAATTTTCATGAAGATGTAAATGAGTGATTTAAATAAACCCAGAAATAACATTAGAAGGGAGGCACTGCTTTGAAAGTTATTTATCGATGCTTAGAACTAGGAAAACCAGTCAACAAACCCTGAACTAGTCAACCATATTATGAAGAGACACTACATTTAAAATTTGTTTTTCATATTCTGGACTCTAAAATTATACTACTGTCAACTCTGCCATTTGCTCTGGAAGCAGATAGGCTTCTGTGATCCTTATTTAGAATTGATTTCCAAATTTTAAACAGGATATTTTCTTTCTCTTAAAGCATCTGCCCAGGTAGTTTTCTTTTTCATGAATAAATGTTTGAAAATGTAGATCCTCGTCTAGGTGAGCAAGAATCTTTGGTCCTTTTCTCTGTCACTATCTCACTGTTGTCTTTTCTCTTACTCTTTCTTTTTTTTTTAATTTTTTAAATTAAGTTAAATTAAATTAATTCATTTGAGAGAAAGAGAGTGAGTGAGAGAGACCATGAGAACGTAGAAGGTCAGAGGGAGAAGCAGACTGCCCGTGGAGCTGGTAGCCCAATGCGGCACGCCATCCTGGGACTCCGAGATCATGACCTGAGCCAGAGGCACATGCTTAATGAATGAGCCACCCAGGCGCCCTCTTACTCTGTTTCTGTGTCTGTTGCATTTAGACTAACCCTGTCCCCTAAATCAATAATTATAACCTCAGTTTTTGTAAGTCAATTTCAAAGGAGCAATAGCAATTCTCCTGCTTGGGTTATTTTCATTAATCAACATTCCTATATTAAATATGGTATAACATCAATGGAATGGATAGATGTGATACACTTAGTGTTGGGATTAAAATGGGTAAAATTTCCAGAGAATAATTATTGTTTATTATGGAAAGTGACCCTGCAATGAATATAATATGATGAAGATGTTTTGGGCAATGATGATTTGTGTTCTTTTTCTAATATTCTTTGACATCAGAGAATGATACAAATCAATTTCAGCTCACTGTGTTGGTAGGAGACCATACTTAATAGTTTTGGGTTATTATAATTTATCTGTTTTCCCTTTTGGCAGATGGTACGAGCTTATGTTAGATGACTTTATTATTTCTTTATATCTCAAATAAACCTTTTTGAAACTGAAGGGATTTTCCTTGTCATTTCACAGACACACACACACACACACACACACACACGCACTCCAATCTCCAATCCCAAGATCTATGATTTCGCACAAGATTGTTATTAAGAATATTTCTTTTGGAACAAAATGAGCAGCAAATGCATAAGGATTTATTCCTGTAAGTTTTATATTATAATTCAATTTGTGTAATCTTGGACCTTTCTAGGATATCTGCTTCAGCTCAAATACATATTGCTTTATGAGTCTAACATGTGGAATTAAAAACAAAATATGAAAGAGAGCCATGGGTGGTATAAATCTGGAACTGTGACATGAGAAGTGGGTAGTAAGTTTGTCCACAGTATCTCATTGCCAGACATTTCTGTCTCGAGGCTCTTCCAGCAAGAGCAGAAAGAATCTAGATAAAGGAGTTTCTTTCTCGACATTTGGTCCTCAGAGGAACATTTCTATGGACTCCCCATCTGTTAAGTCTGGGCTGGGGACAAGATCCTCTGTCAACTTCAAAGTGCTAGCTGTGATATACAATAGTAGAAAGGCCAAAGGAAAATACTCAGAATGATTAAAGCAAGTGATAGATTCCGATAGATTTGGATATTGATGGATTCAGTTACCTCCTACTTCCCACACCTTCTTACACCAAAGTAGCTAAATCAAAATTGCTATTTCTATGCTGTAATCTTGGAAAACACAAACTGTCATAGTAGTAAAGATCAACCTGCAAAATGCAGTGAGAAGAGTCATAGGGATCACCTGCGTTCACACTCCAGCTCTACCCTTGAATTTGCTCCATGAACTTGAAAATCACTGGGTACCTCTAAAAGCTTCATTTTCTCATCTGAACCATTATTAAGATTAAAGGATAATATGTAAACTAGGATTGTGGTAAGCAGTCCTTTAAAAAATACCCTTTTTCCTCTGCTGTGCCCTATTTAACTGGAGTTAATAAGAAACCGAGCAGGTCCATGGCAGTTGCAGCTTTAGATCATTTTATGACCTTGATCAAGTCACAGAACTTCTCAGAGTTTCTTTCGACCATCTGCAAAACCAGGATAATCAGAGTTGACACCTGTTTACCATGCTGTGAAGATAAATGTAGTAACATCCACAAAGCGCACAGAACTTTAGGGGAAGCCAAATGCCACCTGCTGTAAAAATAACAGCAATAATAACATTTAAGAAATATTTATTTCCCAGATACTCTCTGAAGAGATCTGGGCATCTGTTGTCCAGGGCATTTTGGCCTCTAATTAAAAACAAATACTTGCCAGTTTTCATTACTGTCCTATCATATACCTATTGAGTGTCTTGCAGATTAACAAAGAACGGTTGGGGAAAAAGCACTGTACCATGGGGGCAGCCAATGGAAAACCCCATCAGGGTACATTCTGTGCACAGCTACCAGCCAGCCAGCAGCACTTGTCACTAAGATCTTACGTGCCTTGCCTTGAGCAAATATTAAGCTTTTTAACTGAGCCATTTTTTTACCAGGATTTTTGATTGCATGTTGTCTAACAGCAGTGTGTGCCAAATGTCTATGTTGCCATAAATCTCTGTGTATGACATTTAAACAGACATAGTATTGTCTTGGTTCTTAGTAATATCTGTGGGATCTTGCTATATTTAATTTGAGGTTTTGCTTTTTTACCATCTCTCTAGGAAAAGCACTGTCAACATTGACTGTTTTTTAACGCAACTGTGTACTTAAGAGATGAACAAAAATAATGTGTTCAAAAGTTTGACGTATGCTTAAGGAAGCCAGCATGTTTTATGATATGTCTTTAGTTTTCAAAATTCTTCAGCTATCATTACCTAGATAGGATTTTCAACATATTGCTTATAAAATTATATCTGAAAGTCTTTCTTCTAGACAGACCTGATGCCCGAACATGTTCTACTGAATGTGCTAAATG
Source organism: Spilogale gracilis (assembly GCA_004023965.1). NCBI lineage: Eukaryota > Metazoa > Chordata > Mammalia > Carnivora > Mephitidae > Spilogale > Spilogale gracilis. Next base: position 18,718 of record PITA01009002.1, read on the forward strand.
ATTCAATGGGTATATTTAAAGCACAGTCCATATATTCAAGGCTAGTATCCTGGAGAAAAACTTTATCTGAGTGTCATTCTCTGGACTGAAAGAGAAATCATAACATAAATGAACTTCTAGATATGTTGGCAGTCAAGTCATTATCTAGCATGTGAAGAAGGAAAATATTTTTTTTTAAAGTCAGAGCCAAATAATACTAGGGGCAGAGAAAGAGAATAGTAGAGAAAGGAAAACAGTCTTTTAGGAGAATTCTTTGTGCTTTTCAGAACAGAATCCATCAAAGATATACATCAGTGACACACAAAATTCAAGCAATGGTTGTTCTACTGTTTTCTGCTGACTCAAATGGACTTTTAGCCTTTTCTCTGTAAGATTTGAATGTTACTTTAAGATAGACTGATTTACCAGAGTCTGTTTTTCTTGCTGAAGAAAATTAAAAGGATGAGAGAATAAAAGGAATCCTGTTTATAAGGCTGAGCATGTTCAGAATTGTAAAGGCTCTCTCACACTCAGTAACCCTCAAGGATCCAGTGTGATTTGTCTCTAGTAGGACTGTGGGCTTCTGCCATGCTCCCTATTCATCCTCCACAGAATTGTTAGGCTGATCTTCCTGAAGCCTAATGACTCCTTATTATTTTATAAATAAATGCATTTGAAGCCTTCCAAGATTTTATCCCTACTTGAGTTTATGACCTCTTCCCACTGCCCTCTTACACTTCTTTGACTTTGTGCTTAAACGACCTACAGATTGAATCATGTCCATGATTTCTGACTTTGATCTTTTTTCTCACATTTCCCATGTCCTGGACACAGTTTTGACTTTTCTGTATTCACATGTGATGTGTGTAATTTCTTCAAATACCATTCTATTTCTTCCCCTTAAGCCATAACTAATTTTACTCCCTTCAGAACTTCCAGAGCAGTGTATCTGGGTCTTTCGTGAAGGATTTCATCATATCCTCTACCACACATTAAACCACTTATGTGGATGCCTCATGTTCTCCACTAGGTCTGATGCTTTGATCCATACATGATACAATTTCTCTGGGGTCAGGATTTAATTTTTGATTATGTCAGTTCTGTGCATTGACCTCTGAGCATGTGCTATATTTCATGAAAAGTATATAACTCATGGAATAGATACAAAAGAGAATATTTTTAATCCTAATTTCATCATTTCTTCTTTCATTTGGTACATTTTTATATTTTGTTCCTGTTTTTCTTCATTTGTTTTGCTGAGAATGACAAAGTTGCTTCAGTGTACAGAAAAATAAGATAAAATAAAATACCTTAAAGAAAGTCCAGAAGTACAGAAAAGCAAGCTTTGAAACTACCAATATCCAGGTCTTAGGGTACAGGGGCCCAAATGGCAATTTCACAGCAGGAAAAATTCAGTTAAGATACTCTTGTCAGAAGAAATAGAAATGAAACTATTTTCTATCCAATTGTCAAATTCTAAGGAAGGAACATTTAATTGGTCTAATTGGTCATGCAAGGCTTGTATTGGGGAGATGTAACTGCTCTTTACGGTCTGTGTCTGAAAGATGTTCTTCCAGTAGTGAAGACATAGGTTCAGGAAAATAAATGAGAGGGCTATTAGCAAGGAAAAATAGAAGCTGTCAAAATTGGGCACACATCTGCTACTGAAGATTCATCATGTGGAGACATTAGGTGAAGTGTGAGAGATAATTGTTATTATTTTTTATAATCTATAATTAATGGACATGTACTTCAAGTGTTTTATTATACTTCATTGTGATGCATCAGACCAGGGCTATGTTTGTTGCATAAAGGGACTATATTGCATAGTTTTCCACATGACTGCCACAGAATGGCTTTATTCAAAATACCTCCAGATATGATACAACACCATTTAATTTTCTATAATCAGATTTCTGGGCTGGCATACAGTAAGACGTGCCAAACTTTCTGATTGTATGAATAGTATGCTGGTTGGTGTGGTTTGGGATATTTTTAAGTACAGGCAGATTTAAAGAGATAAATGGTAACTAACTCAAAAAGAGGATAAAACTTGTTATTCCTCTAAAGGAAGTAATTTCTCTGTTGACAAAAAGCACACATCTAGTTAAAACAGTAGACTCTACATGAGCCCTACTGGCTGGTCCTCATGGCAAGAAATATTATGTTGTATAAAGCAAAATAACAGTACTGTTCTTGCAATATTATCTTGGATAGCTCCCCCCGCCACACACTGCCTGCATATCAGAGAGCTGTTTAGACTGGAAGAAATAGTATTGACTCATTTGTTGCCTGGCTAACAACATTCACCAAGTGCCTACTCTGTCTTATACAGACAGGAGTATTGGGCAAGATCCTGAGAACAAAATGAGAAAAGCTGGCAGCAGTCTTGTAGGACATGAGTATATTGAGGATTTCAGTAATTATAGTAAGGGATTATTGTTCCCAGAGTTTTTAAGACCTAGAGGAGGGCTAGCAAGAAATAAAGGAGAAACACAGTATAGCATAAATGACTTCTAGGGAATATGATGCTTGAATGCCTTACTTAAGTAGACTTTGAAATCATTCAGATGAAGAAGATATGTATGTGGGTAGGGTTGGGGAGAGGTGAGGATGGGTAGAGACTAGAAGTTTAAAGTACATATCTCCCATTTGTTGCGTGAATGAAAAATAAGTTCTGCCACATTGTTCCTGAAAATGAGCTATACATTAATTAAAGCCAATGAGAGTATCTTTTGAAGATAACTCTCAAGTCAGTTGCTATGCCCTCTTTAGAAAGAAGAACTTTGCAAAAGTAAGAAAGTGATATAGCTGTGTCCATCTAAAATGAAACTTGATGGGATATGGGAAGGCTGCAGCTGTTGATAACACAGTGGGATATTTTCGCCTCCAGTGAAACAATCCCAAAGATAGATCTGTTGCCAATACAAAAGGTTCAGGAGCAAATAAGAAGTTGGTGTAGAAATCATAGTGAAAACACTGATTCTGTACAAATAGCCAAATGATTGTTTTTCTGTTATCTAAGTCAGATTGTGGTTTTTGGAATTTTTCTCCTAAATAAGCTGTTTAAGTAGAAATTTTTTGAACAAAGTTTTTTTTTTTATTTTTTATTTTTATACTATTTGGGATAATAACTAAGATTCACCAGCCTTCATCCAAGACAGAAAATTTTTTTTTAGCCCACCAACAAAGCAATGAGAATATTAAAACAGTCATCCCTTTGTCTTTGAGACAGTCAGGGGAAAGAGAGGCACTAACATGCAAGCACCAAAGGAGTCGGCTTCACTGAAGGTGAACCAGGAAAAAATACTAAAGAATACATAACTAACTAAATACTAAAAAATACATATTCACATCCCATATTGCTATCATAACCCCAACTCTGAATTTATTAGTGAATCCATGCCAGATCTTCACTGGCCAGTCAGTTGACCTCTCTAGTTATTTCGCTTGTAGAAGACAGCCCATTTCATCTTTGGGACACCTGAATTGTTAGGAAATCCTTCTGCAGTCTGTTTACAATTATCAATTGAACCGACCTTTAGTATGTTGCCTGTTGCCTAATTGTTCTGCCTGCTGACCCTTCCAATGCCCACACATAGCAACTATATTTCACAATGTTTTACTACCCAAGCTAACCAACTCCCCATTCCTCAAATGTTTCTCAAGTGCTTTCAAATGTGTCCTTCTCACTTAGAATATGCTAATTCTTTTTATATTCTTCTCAAAATGCAAGACCATTTGTGAGTCTGACTGGTCTGAGATATGTGCCAATAATTCCTTTAGAGTTTTAGAGACCTTGTTGAATTTGGAAAGTAATGAAAAATGAAGACTTCTGTTCTCTTTTCTTTCACTTGCTTGTTTTCCTTAAGTTGTAATCTGCAATAACCAAATCTTTTCTGTATTTACACATTCAAATATGGGTTTCCATTTATGGAAGGGGGAGGGGATATTCAAATTATAATACTCTCGCCTCCTTTTTCTTGATAGTTTTAGGGTTTCCATGTTAGGGAATGTGTCCCTGATGTTTGAGAATTGATATATGTAACAGAAAAGACAGTTCTCAAAGAGATCTATGTGTAAATCCCTTTTCTGTTACATTTAGCTAACTATTACCTTCTCTGATTCTCAATGTTTATATCATTAATTGAAGACCACTTTCAAGAAGTTATATTAAGATGAAATGATAGTATATTTGGAAAGTATTGAGAACAGAGAATGCCTTATTCATGGAAAATGCTCTATGAATATTAGCAATGTTGGGGGAAGGACATCTAATTCACCTCTAATTTAATGATGAATACATGTTTTCTAGACATGACAAAGAATGAGACCATCAAAACCAAAATGTCTTGCCCAAGTTTATAGAGCTACTTAAAATAAGAAAAGCTAACAACCCTAGTCCTCCATGTTGCATCTGTTTTTTTTTCCATGATACCACTAACTATTGCAGATTATGACCTTTCTTCTGTTATGATATATAAATATAAATCTAAGAAAGTAGGTATTGTATGAAAGAACAGATATTATATCACATTTACTTCAAAATGTCCCTGTGCAATAAAAATCTAAGGCACTATTATATTAAAAGTGCAAATGGTGTTTTAAAGATTAATATGGGCACAACACTAAACTAAAACTGTAATAATAACTAAAAAATATCAGATGTAAAGATATCACCTCAGGGCTATAATTTGTTTTCCTGTGTCTTAGCAAGATTTGTCAGTAATCATGACAGTAATGATGAAATGTATGATATGGATACACATAAACAAACACACATAAGCATACTCTCTACACTAGCAGGAAAAAAAATAGATACTGTGTACCATTACTTATTGAAACATTCCAGAATTGTGGTGATTATATTTTAAAAATGATCTTTATTAAAATTTATTAAAAATGATCATCTTAAGTGATCTTTATTAATGATTTTGTGGTTAAAGTTTGAGGGTGACAAATTAAATTCCCCCCATGTTCTAACCTTGAAATTAATAAAAGAATATGGAGCAGGAAATAAAAACCTCACCTCACTTTTCATTTTTGAAATAACCTGATCACAGATTCTCTTTTCTCCAGATGCCATTTGGTTTCCTAGAACTAAATAACAGACTTTCTCCTGTCATGAAAAATGAAGAAGTGTCCTCCTTAGGATTGTTCTAAGAGATAAATCCATCATTTATTTTTATTCTTCTCTTCAAATTACAATTGTAGATGGTTGTCTGATATAATAATAACAATAATAAAATATTTATTAGATAATTATTATGCAAACACTATATGGGTTAACTAGATATTCCTATGTATTTTATTTCTCGTAGTAGCACTGTGGTGGAAAAAAAAAAAGTGAATTAACCAGAACACCCCATCATTCAGCCATACACATACAAACAAACAAAACATGCAAGTTAATCTCACAAAAAATTTTTTCCTAAATGTTGCATTGAAGGTGTCCTCTTTTATCTGACATATTGACATTAGTTCTTATAAGATATAGTCCTTTTTCTTTCTTCCTGATGCTAAAACTGAAGTCATGTGTAGACTGATGAAAGGAGAAGATTAAGAGTCAGTCTAGTGTACTTGGAAAAAACCCTTGAGAAGAAGGGACGCAGATTCCAGTTCTCTGCTTGGCACTGACTTGCCATATGACACTAAGTTGCTAAGTTTCAAAGATGGAGCTCTATCTCTCACTCTAGGTGTATCTCCTTGTGTGTAAGATGTTGATAATACTCTCTCTAAACACTGCATTAGATTATGAAAAGTCTCAACTATAGTAGAAAGAAAATGGAGCTATAGAGACCTAGTTTAAGGTGCCAATGATGCCTCTTAGTTGAATAAACTATAAATTACTTAACTTGAGCTTCATTTTCTTCTTCTGCCAAATAAGAAGTTGAACTAAGTATCTGAGGAGTTCTTATACCTAATATAAACTATATAACCCTCCCCCAGCACACACAGATTTATTTCCACATGCTCTAATAATAAGACATATATTTGGGTTTTCCACAAAATTTGTAGGTTAACATATGTTGTAATTGTACTTTAGAAATACACAGACCACAGATTTAGTGAAAAGGGGTACACACACCCCAATGTTCATAGTAGTAATGTCCACAATAGCCAAACTGTGGATGGAGGGAGCCAAGATGTCCTTCAACAGAAAAATGGATAAAGAAGATGTGGTTCATATATACAATGGGATATTATTCACCAAAAAGGACAAATACCCACCATTTGCATCAACATGGATTTAACTGGAGGAGGTTATGCTAAGTGAAATAAATCAAGCAGAGAAAGACAATTATCATATGGTTTCACTCATGTATTGAAGCGTGGAGGACCATAGGGGAAGGAAGGGAAAACTGAATGGGAAGAAATCAGAGAGGGAAACGAACTGTGAGAGACTCTGGACTCTGGGAAACAGAGTTACAGAAGGGAAGGGGTTGGGGGATACGGTAGCCAGCTGATGAGTATTAAAGAAGGCACATGTGATGAGTACTGAGTATTATGTGCAACTAATGAAATCATTGAACACTACATTAAAAACTAATGATGTACTATATGTTGGTTAACTAAACATAATAACAAAAAAAGAAATATACAGATCAACATTAGTATAATATATTCTTGCTTGGAAAAAAAGTGAGCTCTTCAGAACTTCAATTATTGGTAAATATGTGATATGGTGCAAAGAACATGAGATACAGAGTAAAGCCTAAATTTAAATATTGTTTTTGTGTTCACTTAACCTCCTTAAGTGCAAATGGTGTTTTAAAGATTAATATGGGCACAACACTAAACTAAAACTTAAGGGTTTTTCTTCCTCTTAAAATGGACTCCAATGAGTACTTGATGTTTGGGGATGATTTGATGAGTCACATATGTGACAATTTTCTCGGATAAAAGTACTTGTCTATTTAAGGTAACAGCTAGCTAATCTTGTTTAATAGTTTTATTTTATTTTTATTATTTATTTTATTATTTTATTTACTATTTTATTATTTTATTTATTTTATATTTTTTATTTTATTTATTTTATTTTATTTATTTTATTTTATTATTTTATTTTATATTATTTTATTTTATTTTATTTTATTTCATTTCATTTCATTTCATTTCATTTCATTTCATTTTATTTATTTTTTATTTTATATTTGACAGAGAGAAATACAGCTTGAGAGGGAACAAAAGCAGAGGGAGTCAGAGAGGGAGAAGTAGGCTTTCCACCAAGCAGGGAATCTGATGTGGGGCTCGATCCCGGGACTCCAGGATCATGACCTGAGCTGAAGGCAGACGCTTAACTACTGAGCCACCCAGCGCCCGCTTGTTTAATGTTTGACATGGATGGATGCCAGAAGCCTGTTTCTTGTCTCCCTTTTCCTAGAATGTAATCCAGAGGAGTCACGTGAACACAGAATACTAGGAAATTCAAGCCGGATCTGGTTAAAACTTCTGAGACTGGGATAAGACAGAGTGAATATAAGCCATCTCCCAGGGGGGGAAAATGCAGAGAAGTGGTGAATTTGTCCTCACATTGAGTCACCTGTGAGGACTGCTCACCCAATATATGGCTTTGTTTTTTGCTTTCCTGTCTTGGTTGTTATTTTAAAACTCTACACACACCTTTTCTCTCCATCTGGTGGGTGATGTGTGCTGCAACGTTTTAACAGTGTTCCTCAATAAATCCAAAGCAGAAGGAACTTTAAGGATGAGATGTGGAAGACAGATGCATCCACACAGAGACGGTTGGTGGCCACTTCCTTTTCTAAATTCAGGGTTGAGTTTTGTGCTGTGAGCATTAAGCATATGTTCGGGGACTCTTTTATCTTGCTGTGAAGATGGCTTCTCCAATATTGACTGTGCACCATGTGAATGCTTGAGAAGCACGTAAACTGAGATCACTTAAGATGTTATGACTGGCTCTCATGATCCACTTTAGGAACATCAAATTCTTGAGGACACTGACTGTTTAGCTGTGAGAGACTTCCAATGGGCAGTACCACGAGTGAAGAAAAGCCCTCTCTGCAGAAGTGCTATGCGTTACCTGGAAACTGACAACTGGGGAAATTCAGGCTGAATGATGCTAAGAATGTAGAGAGTGACTTGAGTTTATTGAATGCCGTGTTTTTACACAGTGACAAGTTACATAAAGGCCATTGGTTAATCTATAATGTTTGAAGGCTTGAACTCCATTTTAAAATCTGTCCTGTTGCTCTCCATTCAGTAAGAGGTTATCAAAAACTTAACATGCCAACAGTATCACTAAAGCACCTAACAGTCTATTTTCATGAACTACAGAACATCTTAGAAGACTGTCTGTGTGGCTTTCTGGTGAAAATTCTGTACCTGGCTAAATGGAATTGGAATGAAATATAAAATGGGGAAGCAACCAAAAGGTAATAAAGGGCAGATGGTAACATACTTTCTATGAATATCTAGTTTTTTCATGTTTTGGTTTAAGAAATAGTTCAGAAGTAAATCAAAAACAAAATAAAACCCATAACAAACATTTGTAGAAGTAAGAGCTACTCTTACTTAATGTTTTATCTTGCATTCTCCTTGTGATGATCATCTTCAATTTTCATTAGCCAGGGTACCAATGCCTAGCACACTGCTCTGCACAGAATTGACTCATAAGAAACATTTTGTAAGGGTCGACCACCCAAGAGGGCGGTCAGCTGGGAGCCTTGGAACGCCACACTTGTCAAGGAAGACTCTGAGAGACCAGTTCCATGCAAAAGCAAAGGGTTTATTCGAGCATGCTCAGGCTCACAGTCTGACCCCAAACCAGTCAGCGGCTGAGAGCCCCGAGTTCTTTCGGGGGTGGCCTTATATAGAACTACGTTGTCCGTTACAGCAAAGCCCGCACATCGACAGCCAATTACTTTGTAACAAATTATACATTTCATCAATCATCGCAAGCTGCGTTTGTACATTTTTCAGGAAGAAAGCTTTTGACAGGTGGCTAAGGGTGGCAGTTTTGGTTGGAAGCTTTGGACAGGTTGCCAAGGATGGCGGTTTCGGTTGGAAGCTTTGGACAGGTTGCTATGGGTTGCCAAGGGTGGCAGTTTGGGTAGGGTCCCTACCATTGTACATTGGAGTAACATCCGGGAGGGTGGGGGCCCTACAGCAGCCCTTCAATTTGTGTAATGGAAGAATGCTGCTAGGCCTCTTTTTTTTTTTTTTTTTTTGGGTGGAGAGCTTTTTTTAGTGTCATCAATAAAGATTATTCAGAAGGTCACAGAATTCAGTGGTTCTGCATATAGAGTATGAATGAGTTGGTTACTACTATTAATTCAGGGTCCCACTAGTGCATTTAGCATATTTAGAGCTTTCAGATATCTAGAATTGTGTAGTATTTTGAAGAACTACACCAGGAGACTAACTTTCATAGTGGCATTGGACTGTGGACTGTGAACACTTTTTGGGGCACTATTTTGTAATAACTCATGGTCTATGATTTAGAAGCACTACTTATCTAAACTACAATGTCTCCAATGTTTCTAAATCCTGTTTTGGGAAGCTATAAATGCAGTAAAAGGTCTTAATTTGTTTTCATTTAAATCTTGTTCATAAGTTAATGAATGTTTTTTCTCCAACTTGAAATATGACTGACATATAAAAATTATATCTGTTTAAGATGTACCAGATGATGTTTTGATATATGGATACATTGGGAAATGATTACCACAATCAAGCTAATTAACATGCCCATCGCCATGCATAGTTGCATTTTGTGTGTATGTACATATATGTGGTGAGAACACTTGGCATCTACCCTCTTAGCCAGTTTCACATATAAGGTGCATTATTAGTTATGGACACCATAACGTTAGGTGTCCAGAACTTATTCATCTTATATATGAGAGCTTGTACACTTTGACCAACATCTCCCCATCTCATTTACCCTCAGGGCCTGGTAACTACACTCTACTCTCTGTTTCTATGAGTTTGGCTTTTTTATTTTTTTACTTCTATAGATGAGTGAAATCATGTTTAGTCAGTGTTATATGTGGTGGATACAGGAGATGTGACAATAAATAAAACAGTCTTCACTCCAAGGAACTCAAAGTTTATAAAATTAAAAAAAAATAGAGCGACCACAAATGACACTTGGATGTTGCTCATGCTGTGTCAAGCCCTTCAGGAAGTAATTTACAGAGCTATTTCACTTAGCAATCATAAAATATTATGATGTAGGAAGTAGTATTCTAACCACTTTATGGAGACATACACATATTTATACCAAATAAATATTACATGGTATAGCATAGCAGTAAATAGACATAGTACTCTAGGATATGCTCTATCATAGATACTTGTGAACTCAGGCAAGACTTGTTTTGCAATGTGAAATGTTGCCTCTGTTATGAAAGATGACTCAGAGTTTGCCAAGCAGAGAACTAGAGTAGAAAGATGGTGTTTCTGGAAAAGAAAATGCACATTACAAATATACTGAGGTTTGCATTTGCATCAGCCTCAGAACTATGATCATCATCATATCAGAACATTTATCAAACTATTATTCTATTCCAGGTGAGTAAATTTTTAATTAACCCTTTTAAAAGCCAATGATATAATACCACATTTATTACCATTTTACAAAGAAATGAAGACATGAAAAGAGAATCTAACATCACATAGCGAATAGATGGCAAAGCAAAATTTAATTAAGATATCCTCTCCCTAGAGCTAAGCCCACACTCTCAACCATAAAATATGTCCATTTTCACAAGCATTGAGATGTATATATACGAACTAGCAAATCACTAATATGATTATAATGTTAAGGTAATCATAGGAGATAAAGGATATAAAAGTCTTAGACCATACTATCTCCATAATGCCAATATATATATAGATTTCTGGAAGTATTCAGTTACTGATAATTGTGAGAAATGACTTGTTTTCAAATAACCAATTTTCGTAGAGTTGACTCAGGTAATGAAAACATTTTAAGGAAGAGAAATTAACTTTCAGGAAAGTTTGATAGTCTAAGCCAAGCAGGATGAGAGTGTAAACCAAAGGAAGGGGAATGGGAACAGAAAAAGAAGAAACCAAAACAATAAGTTGTAATCATCAGTTCTATGTCAAGGAGTTAGGGAAACAAACATTATGCTGAAACAAATATTCCAGTGAGATGAGTATAACTTTCATCAACTAGTCCATTTTTCTTCAGAGCATTATTACAATGTTTAATTTCTTGTGTGTAAACAGCGTATTACAGACATTTTATGCTCTTACGGCAAAGTCATTTTTTAATTTAAAGTTTAATATAGCTGAAACATTCTTTCAAGGATGAAAAATCCATTTAGTGTTTCTGTAATTCCCTTCATTGGGTTTGATCCTCTTGTGTTTAATTTGCAGAAATACTATGTTAAATGATTCACTATAAAGTTGTCTCTTTTCCTTGTCCCTGGCATGTTAATAACAATCACATCATCAGTTTATTTTTATTTTCATTATCTCTGTAAATCTAAAAGGGACTTGTATTTACCATATAAGATTATTGTGTATTTTCCTTCCTTAGTTTGCCATATCCCTTTGGTCTCTTCTGTGGCAGTCTGATTTTATTTGCATTGATAAGCTTGATTTCCTTTGAAGTGTACGGACTAGTTACTTTGCACAATGTTGCCTATTTGGGTTAGTCTGATGTTGTCTTATGCTTAAATTCAGGTAATGCGTTTTGGGCTAAACTGCCCTGGGGATGCTATACTATTTTTAATCCATAATATCAGGGGGTACATCAGGGGGTACATGATGTTGAAATTGCTTTTTTATGATGTTAACTTTGATTACTTATTTAAGATAAGTAGTAACAGGTTTCTCCCTTATAAAGCGACAATTTCTCCTTTTAGAGTCAACACGTTTATTACAGAAAAAACTTTAAAGCTGTATACATACTTTTCTCATCACGTTTGTTTACTAATTTTGGCATTTATTGACGAGCTTGGTGTTTGCCACATAACTTCCTGTGTTCCTTCTACATGTATTAACTCCAATTTTAATGTAAATAATGCTGTCCTTTTACCTCATTTATTAATTAGATTGTTTATATCACTACAAACTCATTTATTTTATTCAGTGGGTTTTAATCCATTACTATACTTTTTATTTTGATTAGATTGCCCCAGACCTGACCCCTGGCTTCTGTGTAATCTCAACATGGCTCCATCATTTTTTAAGTACCTCCTTACTTTCTGGCACAGGATATTGAGGCTCATATTGTACTTTTTTTTTTTTTGCCCAACTCTGGAATCTGTCCATTTCCTAAGGAGTTCTCCTATCTTTTATGTAACAGTGATATTTACAAACCTAAACCACTAGGATGCCATTGTTTCTGCATCCTCCCAAAGGATATAGCTAGAAAATACATGTGTTATCCATATACAAATACACACATTTATCCTATTTATCCTGTTTATACACATATTTTACCATTTCTTGCCTGTATCTATGTCTATGTCATTCTCACAGTTCTGATTCTAATCCAACACCAAAAGTTTCCTTCTAGTCTTCTCTTTTTCCTTATTTGCAAACTCTTTCTTGAAGAGTAAGTTTTATACAATCTATGTTTTTCTTCAAACGTAGAACACACAGTTTCAAAATTGTTAACACATAGTTCTGTGAAAAACAAATTTACCAACTAGAGTACAGTATTTGTGTATAGTTATTTCGCATTTCTGTCAAATTCTTGTTTCTAGAATTAACTTTATTCCACACCATCTAGTGAGGTTTTGCTAGACATGCAAATACATGCATCTGTAATATATTTAAGATTATTTATTGTCATTAGTATTCCAGTTTATCTTCCACCCACACCCTGGTTGATTTTAATGATTTATCTTGGGGGTACATAAACCTTTTATATGGCATGAAAAGTAAAAATGTACAGAAATTTATCATCACAGAAGCATCACTCCCCCCATAGCTTGTAACCTGTTTCCCTTCCCCTGTTCCTTCTATCCCATTCTATCCTATGCCCTGTGAGTAAGATACCTCTTTAGTTTCTTGGTTTTCCTACATATCTTTCTTTTCTTTCTTTCTTTCATTTTTTCTTTTTCTCACACATGTATATTATCATATATGTACTTCTTTCTAACTTGAAAGTAAACATTATGGATACCATTTTGTACTCTGATTTTTTTCATTTAACAATATATGCTAAAAATAACTCATGGGAGGTCAGAATCTCAAGCAGAGTCTGTACTGAGCATGGAGCCTGACACAGGGCTCAACCCCATGACCCTGAGATCATGACCTCAGTCAAAACCAAGAGTCAAATAACTTAACCAACTGAGCCACCCAGACATCTCCTTCATTTTTTAGCTACATAATATCCCAGTATGTAAATGTAACATATTTATGAGGGATTTATGAGGGATTTACTCATCTGAGACCACCCAAGATAAACCTATTTAGTTCCCTTGCATTGTCCTTTATTCCACATTTTGTTTTTGTGGAATATTTTGCAAGGATTTTCTTCCTTTGCCAATTGTCTTTTGACTTAGTTTATAGCTTTTTTTCTGGCCATGCAATTAAACAAATTATATATTTATATGTATCTAAATTTTATTGTCTCTGTATTTTAAATTGAGTTCAGAAAGACTTTTCTTACTCATATATTTTTCTAGGGCTTTTTTGATTTCAACTTCTAACATTTAGATCTCTGACACATTTTAAATTCATTCTTATATAATATACTAATGGCAAGATTTCAGATTACAAGAACAAGTACTGAAATAGGCAATGCCTAGACAATGGGTAACCTTTTATGAAAAGATAAAATTAGATCCATGCCTCATACAATTGAAACTAGTTCATGGATAAGTAACACACTGTTTTAATTAGAGAGTCTTTGTGATATGTTTTAATATCTGGTTTATCTGTTTTAATATCCTCATTTTTAGTTTTTGTTTTTCAGTATTTTGTTGGCTTTCCTTGCCTATGTGTTTACCTATATGAACTTTTGAGTCATTTTATTTACTTGCACATAAAATCTTTATTTAAAAAATACTGGATTACAATTGTAAATCAACATAGGGAGAAGGGATATCTTTTTTTTTTTTTTTTCTAAGACTGGAACACAAGAATGGGGAGCAGGAGAAGGAAAAGCTGGCTTCCTGCTGAGCAGGGAGCCAGATGTGGAGCGCGATCCCAGCACCCTGGGATCACGACCCCAGCCAAAGGAAGACGCTTAACAACTGAGCCACTCAGGCACCCAGAAGAGATATCTTCTTAATATGATTTGTTCCAAAAGATGGAAGGATGTTTTATTATTTATTAAGGTCCACTTTTGGTTCCTTCAGGAATACTTTCATATTTTTTCACATTTAGGGTTTGCTTATAATTCATCTACTTCATGGAACGGATCAATATTTCCTTTGTGACCAATTAAGCAACCATTTTCTGTATGTGTTGCATGAATACACAAGAAGAGGTTATATGTTCTCTTTCACTGGGGCATAAAGTTTGACAGGTCCATAATATATGTTCAACTTATATTACTCAGGATACTTACTACTTTATCTGATATCAAGATTGTTAGTGAATAATGCGTTTGTATTTTTTCCACTCATCTTGTCCATCTCTTAAGTATTAAAATTTCCTAACTCTCTTTGCTTTAGATTTATCTCTTATGTACATAGTTGGACCTTTCTTTGTAAGTCAAATGGAAAAATATGTTTTTCATTGGGCATATTATGCCCTTTCACATTTATCTGCATGACTGATATGTTTCATCTCAACTCTACCATAATATTTTGCAATTCTGTGCATTGTGTTATATTTTCCATGTTTCTCTAGAATATGCACAAATATTTGGTGGGATAATTAGGGAGTTTAACATTTGTATTTTAGTGCCAACCTTTGTATTTATACCTTTTTAAAAAATACTGTCCTTAGTTCCTTGTTATCTTATTGAATGTTATACAAGTTGCTTTGCCAATTTTTAACGTAATCATTTAACTTCTACTTATTAACTAATCAATGAGTTTATTCTCCTTTCCTCTTTTCTTCTCCCTCTCCCTTTATTTTTTCTTTGATAACTTCTACTTTATATCAACATATCATATATTTTACATATAATGAATGGTAGGCACCAACTCCTCAAGGAAACTTGCCAAGAGTACTCTACTGGCAGCTATACTTATCAGAGCTGAAATTTCTTACTGATTTCTCATTACTTTTTAACTTTAAAGGTGTTTTTCTATAACTAAAATCCAATCTTTTTCACAAAACCTTGTATTCTTTATACAAGACTTCTTTATATATGTGATAATGACTGATACTACTGTATGTACACAAGCCATATCATATGTATCCTCAGATCACTTCAATAACTGTTTAGTACAATCAATATTAGTAGTAACTTTTACAAAGACTCAAGAGTGTTCCAAAACATTTTTACTAAAAGCAAGGATTATTTTACCCATCCTCTACTGTTGTTTTCGCTTTTACTCATTGTTGCCTCTTATCCCACCAAAAGCATTTTGTGAATTCCAGTTTCAAGGCTTCACTAAATAAGATATATTTCAGTTACTGGTTCTAAAACCAAATATTAATTTTGCTGACTAACTCTTTATAAAAATCGCATACTGAAAAGAAGCTTTTGAGATAAGAATTGGCTTCTAAAATTTATATGTTTTAGAGACTCTGGAGGAAAGTAATTTCTAGGCTTTTTTTTTTTAACCATAAAGACTGAAATGAGAACACTTGTGATAGTTCTTTTTTAAGTTTTTATGCCCTTACATATTTCTTTGGATATTTCAGTCCACAGGTACCAAACTCATTTTCTCTGTCAAGATACATTTTATCTCTTGTCTCAAGTTCCTCATTACAAAGTAGAGGTGATGGGAATATCTTCCCCTTTTTGCTCTCAATGGTATTGCAGCAATGAAAGTTAACTTGAAGAGTGTTTGTAAATTCCTGAATAGCTGCTCCATTTCCTTAACCATATTGTTGTGAGAATTACATTTGATGATATGAAAGTACTTTGAAAATGGCAAGTTTCTATTCCAGTGTGATTGTCTGTGATTTGTAGGTCAACTTAGCTGGTTGAAACTCTCTGTGTGGGGCCAGAATACCAATTTAATACTATCATTTTAATTTAAAGTTGTAAATAAGTAATAATGTATTGTTGTTGCTGTTGTTCGACCTGGACTATTTATTGATTACTAGAGTGTATATCCTGTGGGACACACACACACACACACACACACACACACACACAGGAATAGAGCAGAATATTAAATTATAATAAAGTAAGTTCAAAGTAAAGATGAATTTAAGCTGTGATTTAATTAGTCTTTTAACCTATATCCAAACTGATGTTTAGCTGTTACACAAAAGGATAAATGTTGAAATTTTTCCATAGCAATTTGAAATAGCGACTATGCTGAGAATCACACTGCCCTGATCCTCCCTAGAATGTTCCATGATCAGCTCCTAAGGATTAATCCTTCGGTAATCAGGGTCTTTCTGGACCTCTGGACCCTGCAGCAGTGCTGGAGCAGCTGCTGTTCTCAATCATTGGTACCTTAATCTCCACTCTTTTCTTGCCTTATGTGCAAGAATGACATTCAAAGAATGAATGGCTGAAGATTTGGGTTGGTTCTAGTCTTGATTAACTTGACCTTCACTTTCTCTCCAGCCTTAGTATCTGTCATCTACCAGGATCTATTGTTAGAGGCTGGAAGGAGCAGTCCACTACAGTGTGCCTTGCCTCTGGGCCACTTGCAGTTTGCCTAATTTGAGAAAGCTTTCCTGTCTCCTCCTTCACTTGACTAAAGGCATCCTTCATCCAGCTGAGATATTATCTCTTCCTGGGATTTTTTTACTCATACTCCACCATATCTGGATGACATTCCTGGGTGTTATTCTAGCAACACATACTTTTTTCCATCATACTACACTGAAATGCCTGGTTACTTGTGTATCTTTACTTCTAAATTCATGTTCCTTAGACCAGGGTGTTTGTGGTCCAGTACTTAGTATATGGCATCACAAATAAATACAACTAATATGTGGAAGAAAAGTATATATCAGACCCTCTGATAGATTCACTATAAATTTTATCTTTTTAAAATCATTCTTTTGAAAACCAGATAAAAAGTCAGGGGGATAAACTAACCTTCTTGAGTGTACAATGCCTAGACTCAGACTGGAAGTTCTCTGACTCCAATACCCTTGCCCCTACAGCCACATCACACTGTGTTTCTGCTGACTTGCAAATATGCCCTTTCCTGTTTAGCTCATAAAGTTACAAGCATTTGTGGACATCTCAATACCCTAATTGCTTTTCTCCATTGAAATCTGAAAAAAAAAAAAACAACACCCATCTTTTAAAACCATTTCTAAAGGAGTTTATCCTATATTTGTAGCAGCACTTCAACCAGTCTCAAAAGTTAACTCGATTCAAGTTCACACACTTGCTGACCTATGTCCCTTGATCTGCAGCAGGCAGACCACTGACCTATAGTGAAGGACAAGAATTTCCTGCACCATGGAGGCCAGCAAGCCTGTTTCAGCTATCTCAGCTTTCAGATTAGTCTAGCATTTTTTTTTTTTTTTGGCAAAATCATTTTCTTTTTTAGGCCACACAGATGATTTTACTAACCTCCCTTTTTGTATCTGTAGATACTGTCCTTTGCAGAAGGAAGACCCCTGCACGTTATGAACAGGTACCAGAACCCCTTTTACCACTGCAGGAACAAAAATATAATGGTGCAGCAGGCACCATGGAGACTGTCCATAATCAAGAAATGTTAGGGGTGCATGGGTCACTCAGTCAGTTAAGCATTTGACTTTGTTAGGCTCAGGTCATGATATTGGGGTCCTGGAATTGAGCCCCATGTTCAACTTTCTGCTCAGCGGAGAGGCAGCTTGTCCTTCTGCCTTTTCCCTCCTTCTCTCTTTCACTCTCTCAAATAAATAAAAAAAAATAAAAAAGAAGAAAGAAGAAAGAAAGGAAAGAAGGAAGGAAGGAAGGAAGGAAGGAAGGAAGGAAGGAAGGAAGGAAGGAAGGAAGGGAGGGAAGAAAAGAACTGTTACCAATCAACCACTGCATTCCCTTTACTGCTTAACTACCATAAACACCTTTAAAAACCCCTGGGTAAGGCAGAAACCTCGGCTGGGGTTTGGACAAAAGTCTGCCTTCTCTCCAGGTAGCTGGCCTTCTGGATAAAACTCAAATTCTTTTCCAATCAAAACTTATCTCTTGAGTATTGGTCTTTTGAGCAATGAGCAGTGGAACTTGGGGTTTGGTAACACTGAATTCTTGAGACACACATGGTATACTGGATTTAGCAATCAAAATGAAAATTGGCTTAAAATTCCCTTTGTCAAAAGTTAAAATTCTGAGACTCCTAATCTTAAAATCTTCGTGCTTCTATAGTCTGTTTTTTTTCTGGATCGATGGAATACTCTTCTTTAAACATGTAACTTTTTAAAAGCATTTTACAATTTCCATTGCTCACATGGAAGAGTTACATAATAGAGTGGAATTCTGTCTCTCTATTCTCCATTTTAATAGATGTCTTCATAATTTGTCTCTTTAACTTGTTTTAATCAACCTAAATAAACATTCAGTTAATAGCATAAGGTGACTTGTGATCTTGTTGATTATTTTTTATTTATCTTGCTTTTTCTAAATAACATAATAATTTTGTGAACATAATAAAGCCTCACATTAGGCAGGTACATATACAGGCTAGGGGAAAATTGGGTTGATTCCAAGAGCTATACAATTACATGTCAAATTTAGCCAAGTTATTTTAATGTTGCTAATTCATTTTCCTCATTAGTAAGAAATATAAGAATAATGCATATGTAAATATAAATATAGTAAATATATAAATACAAACTACATAGAAATTTTATATAAGAATATAAAATTTAATACCTATTTTTCTCAAACTATCCCAAAAGATAGAAGGGAAGGAAAACTTATAAATTCATTCTATGAGACCAACATTATTCTGATGCCAAAACCAGATAAAGACACTTCAAAAAAAGACCACAAGCCAATATCTCTGATGAAGATAGTTGTAAAAATCCTCAGTAAAGTATTAGCAAACTAAATCCAACAATACATTTAAAAAAAAAAATCATTTACCATGATCAAGTGTGATTTAATCCAGAGATTCAGGGGTGGTTCAACAGTCTCAAATCAACGAATGTGACACACCATATTAACAAGAGAAAGGATAAAAACTATATGATCATCTAAATAGATGCAGAAAAAACATCTGACAAAGTGCAACATCCATGCATGATTAAAAACTCTCAACAATGTAGGTTTAGAGGGAACACCCCTCGACATAATAAAGCACATATATGAAAAGCCCTCAGTGAACATTATAGCAAGTGGGCAAAAATGAGAGCTTTCCCTCTAAGATCAGGAAGAAGATAAAGATATGCTCAGTCTCACACTTTTATTCAACAAAATATTGGATGTCATAGCCACAGCAATTAGAAAAGAACAAGAAATAAAAGGCATCCAAATAGGTAAAGAAAAGTAAAACATGCACTATTTGCAGGCGACATGATACTATATACAAAAAATGCTAATGCCTCTACCAAAAAAGTACTAGAACTGTTAAATGAATTCACTAAAGACACAGGATATAAAATCAATATAAAGAAATCTGTTGCATTTCCATACACTAATAACAAAGTAGGAGAAAGAGAAATTAAGAAAACAATCCCATTTACAGTTGCACCAAAAATAATAAAATGCCTAGGAATAAATTTAAACAGAGGTGAAAGGCTTGCACTCTGAAAATTCTAAAACACTGAAAGAAATTGTAGATGACACAACCCATTGGAAGACAGTCATGCTCATAGGTTGGGAAAACTAATACTGTTATAATTTTTGACTTCCTTCTTCCTTTCTGCCTCCATTCTGAGGACTGAAAAACTAAATATTCATCCTTCCAGCCTCTAACGCTGCATGAGTGGTCACATGAAATAAAGCAGGTCAATACATTCTAGCCAATATGACTAAAGTGGAAGTCTGTAGGAAACTCCTAGAAAGATGTGATGCATGAAGCATATCGACACCATAAGGCAAAATAATGAGATGCAGCCCTTGATCTTGTTAAGTTAACAAACCAATGACAGCAACTGCCTACTTTCAGAATTTCTGTTATGTGGCAAACAAACAAAAAAAAAACCACCCAAACCTGCTATTTCTTCAAATCACTGATATTTGTTTTTTCTGTTCCCTTGCAGGCAATGCATAAATAATAAGTAATTACATGCACATTGAATTAGTGGAGACTGAAAGAGGAATATATATAATTAATAGAGAAATAGATGATGGGGCAAGGTACTTGGATGTTGGACTCTCAGAATACCAGTAAAGAGAGATAAATTTTCTACCAGGAAAGGAAGAATGCTGTGAATGTGAGTACAGGTTCATACAGGAGGATGAGAGGTAAGGGGAACAGGCTATTGAGCAATCTCTCACCTGAAACTTCAATTTTCTCCATGAGGTACTATGTAAGATCATTTGCTGTGTGTGTATTCATGTGTGCGTGTTTACACACAGTTCTTTGCCAAGAGTTTTGAGGATTCTAAGGAATAATAAAGTTTTAAGTGGGAGTTTAAATAAAGGAGACTGAAATTTGACTGGAATTTATAATACAGAGAGATCAGACACAATATTGAGGACAAAGCTGTAGTTTGAAAATGTGACTTGATTGCATTGCTTCTCCACATCTTTTCTCCCCCTAAATAACTTTTTTTAAGTTTCCTTTTTCTTAATTGCCCTTCCTATAACATTTAATATTATGGTATACGCTCCATGTACACATGCCTTTTGAAGGACAGAAAACCATTATGCTACTTAATTTTTTCCAAGATCCAATTTTTATTGGACTGAATAATGATTTCGAGGTTGCACTGTGCAGTACAGATGAGAACAGATCTGACAAAAAAAAAATATGTGAGCGATAATTAAGGGCTTGTATCTTTGTATTCTAGCAGTATGGTGTAGTGAAAAGAACACGACCCTGGAATCACACAGAAAGACATGTTTCCTTAAACTAATTATATCATTTATATCCTGTGTGAATTTGGATGCTTTGCCTCACCTCTATAATCCTCAGTTGTGATACCATATAAAATGCCTAGCATATAGTTGTTTAAAACAGATGGCATTAGTTATTTTTGATGCAGTTATCATTTTGCTCCATTGAGATACTAATTGAAAAAAATAAGGGAGTCAACAGCTTGAGATAAAAATAAAAAAAGTTAAGATATGAAAGAGTAATAATGAGGTAAAGAAAAAAAAGCAATAAAAGTAATAATGATGGAAACACTTGTTGTGTTGTGAGTAAAATGTTGAAGTTTTAGTATTTCACGTATCAAGTGTTTTGTGTTAATGACAATGTCTAGGCACATCCCTGGGTGTACTTTCCTGGAGTGGATCTGCAGAGCCTTCGAGAAGCTAATAACAGATATTAGTGTTAAGGTGTAAAGAAGATTGTCAACAGCAACACTGAAATCACCCAAGGCCACGGAAAAGGCTCAGTATAAATAATGCGATTAACCAGGAGTTTCACAGATGATTGAATAATATAATGGAAGCTTAGCAGGATGACATGAGATTAAAAATAATTCTTATACAGTAGGGTGGAGGTATAATAAATAGGAGGTGGTAATAATGGTCTGGAGAATACTGATATTCCCTCCACTTGATGGCATTGTGCTATGCAGGGAGAGAGAAACTCAGGGCTTAGTATAAGTATTACAACTCAAATGATCTGATGTGCTGTGTTACAAGATCAGACAACTTATTAAGTGTTTTGAGTCTCAGGTTCTACAAAATTGGGGCAAAATGTGAAAATTTGGGAATTGTTGTTATGATAAAAGAGGCAATGTCTATGAAACCCTTAACAGAGGTCTGGATACTAGTAATCCCTCAACAAATGATCGCTACTTCCATTCCTATCTTCCACTGGGGCGGGGGGCAGGTGGATAAAGATGAATATGCATGTGGTCCAAGGGAAAGGCTGGTTCCAGTTAAGGCAGGGAATAGAAGAAAAGAGACTATATTCCTTCAATTGTGCCTACTAGAAAGAAATTTGGGAACTGTCTTCGCTGCAGCCTGCAGTGATTACCTATGGTTTAAGACACTAGCTTATAAGCAGGAGAAAGCAAATGAAATTACCTCTCAAGTGTGAGGTCTTACAACAGATTCCCAAGTGGAATTTCAGAGTAAATCACAATTGCATTTTCCCCCTTTAGACATTTCATCAATAGTTTATATCACTGTGCCTCCTGGTAGACTTCTCATCAATGAGAAGGCAACTTTTAGCCACCTATAGAACGAGTCAGGGAAGTAGCAAATGAAACTTTCAGGTTCTGTAAATGACACAGTCCATTTCATAATTTCTAACCTGCTTCTCTTTACCCAATTATTTGAAAAGACTACCAAGAAAAACAAACTATTGTTATTATAATAATGGTGGTATGCAATATCATAATAGAGATAGAAAATGATGCTTTTTGATAGTTTCATAATCATTCAATGAATTAGAAATGGTTATAATGTTGGGTAGGTGCTTCAGTTTGTCATCCTCACGCACTCAAGCCTTGATTCAGTATAAGTTGGTGTATGGCAAAACACCACGAGAAGTATAGATCATGCTATTTCATGAGTTATATGAAATGTTGTAAGACCTTAATTTTTACTGAGATAGGAGTTTATCTGTGGTATTGTGGTTGATAGTAAGAAAAGCCTATTTGTTCTTTGCTCCCATTCCTTTAAATTTCTTAAATGATTAGAGTGATCAAGATGTCCTGATATTTACAACAAACCCCTTCCAACTACACCTGAGTTTATGTTAATGAGGTGTCTTTTGAAAAGCACCTAAGCGGAGGGTTTGTTGCCAAGTGAACCAATTTTGTGATTAGAGATTTGGAACATTTTTGTAATAAAGCAGTAATCTAGTAAGTAAACTGCTTTCCTGATTTTTGTGAGCTGCTCTAGCAACTTAATCATACTGAAGGGGGGAAGGGGGGAATCACCGGAACCTTCAATCCATAGCCCAGAGGTCAGAATCACCTGGACTTGTGATTGGTGTAGGACAGGCACGTGTGTGTGTGTGTGTGCGTGTGTGTGTGTGTGTGTGTGAGTGTGTGTGTAGTCTTGTAATACTGAGCCCTTACCATGTGAGATCTGATGATATATCCAGGTAGGTAATGTCAGAACAGAGACCAATCGTAAGACTCTAAGCTGGTGTCAGACAAGTACCTAGTGGTATGGGGGGAAAATACATTGCAGCTGGTATAAAAATCATAATATCCAAACGTAAGATGCATCAATTTCTATCATATGATTATTAAAATGACACATTATGCACACTACATCTTTTAAGTACGAGTTTTGTTTTACCTCCAGAGTCAAATAATCACTTTTTAGAAGAAAATCAAATTTGTACTTATTACTTTATGTGCAGTTGATCAATTTTACTATCACATGTTGACACTAAAATTTCCCAAAGCAATCTGGTCTTTGAGAAGCATAGAAGCACAGAAACTCATAGACTTGAATTAAATAGCGGTTAGAGACTTTGGAACATTCGTGTTGTTTAATAAACATAAAGGGAGAAAGATGATAAATCACCACTTTGCACACAAGAATGCCAAAGTAAGACAGCCATTTTAAAACACTCCTAGTGCAGATTTTTAGTATACAGAAATTACAGACAAGTGCTTCCAACTGGAAAAAAACATGAAGTTTTATTATCGAGGAATATGATTTTTTAAAATTAGCACACATTAGCAAAGGCAAATGGCTGCCATGCTGGCAAGATGCGACCATGATCAGTTCATATGAGATTGGAGGAAGCCTCTGTAAGAAAAAGGAAGTTTGAAGACAGGTAATAGTACAACAGAGCTTTTGTATAGCCAGAACTGGTGGTGTCCATTAAGGCATTCACTAGTGGTGAAAGGGCTCAAAGGTTTCTTTCTCCCTCTATTACTAGACCTTTTTATTCCGGGGGGATAAAATGCCTAGACTGATGGCTGGAGATATTAATCTATTTTTTCTAAAGCAATTAAATCAGGGTTTCTCAAAGTCAGCACTATTGGCATTTTGGGTCCAATACCTCTCTGTTATGAGAGGCAGCCCTGTGCATTAGAATATACGGAGGACCGTTCCTGGCCTCTACCCATTTATGACCACCCAAAAGTCTCCAGACATTGCTAAATATCTGGGGGGGGGGGTGCAAAATGACCCTTAATTGAAAACACTGAGTTGCTACTTGTTATAATGGCTGTGATAAGCTACTATTTTTTTTTAAAGATTGTATTTATTTATTTAACAGAGAGAGAGATCACAAGTAGGCAGAGAGAGGAGGAAGCAGGCTCCCTGCTGAGTAGAGAGCCCAATGTGGACCTCGATCTCAGGACCCTGAGATCATGACCTGAGCCAAAGGTAGAGGCTTTAACCCACTGAACCACCCAGGCATCCGATAAGCTACTATTTTTAAGATCACCTTGTCAATTTTTACAAAATAACCATTTTGAATTTTCATAGGGTTTGCTTTGAGTTTATATATCAAATTTGAAGAACTGCTATTCAATAATGAGTCTTAACAATCTATGAACATGGTGCAGCTCCCCATTTAGTTGAATCTTGTTTAATTTTTTACAGCAATGTTTTGTAATTTCCCAGATAACAATCTTATACTTCATTTGCTGAATTTATCCTTTATGTATATTTTCATATATATTTATATTTTAATATATAGTATAATGCATATATTGATTTTTATATATTTATATGTTGTTTCTTTTCATGTAAGAGTCTTGCTCTTCCTTTGCTAAATTTATTTGTAAGGATTGCATTAGTTTTGTTGCTATCGCATCTTCTTAATTTCATTTTTAGAATGCATTTTTCTAGTAAAATAGAAATCCAATGATTTTTTCATACTGATCTCTTATGCTACAAAATCACTAAACTCTATAGTAGTATTTTTGTAAATTCCTTAGAATTTTTTGCTTATAAGATCACGTCTTCCTTGAGTAAAGACTGTTTTACCTTTTCCTTTCTCATCCTTATGCCTTTTATTTTACTTGATGGGCTTATTTCATTAAATAGAATATTCAGTACCAATGTTGAACAGGACTTGTGAAAGAAGACATTTTTATCTTATCTCTGAACTTAGAAAAGTTTTTCACTATAAAATATGATTATGGCTGTAGGTTTTCTAGTGTTTCCTTTGAATTTTAAAAAGTTTATTTTTATTCTTTTTATGTGTATAGTATTTATCATAAATAGATGTTGAGATTTTTCAAATTTTTTCCTTGAGGAAATTGAGGTTAATTGAGATTTCCACATAGCTTATATCATATATTCCATGAATACAGCAGATAATATTCATTGACATTCAAACATACCTTGCATTCCTGGGGTAACCTTCACTTGGTCATAGTATGTAATTCTTTTTATGTGTTGCTGGATTTAATCTGTTAGTGTTTTGTTAAGGATTTTTGTACCTATGTTCATGAAGTATATAGATCATGTTTTGTGAAATTTTGTCTTTTCTCTTTATATAAATTAAGAAATGATTCTTTCTGCATTTTCTGATATATTTTATGTAGTACTGGTATTATTACATCTTTAAATATTTGTATTCTAGAATTTACCAAAGACACAATTTGGTTTGGAACTTTTCTTTGTGGGAAGATACTTATTTACAAATTCACTTTCTTTATATGTATTATTCAGGTTTTCTATTTCTTCTTGAGATAGGTTTTATGTTTTCCTAGGAAATTTTTCATTACATCTAAATAGTGTCATATGTTCGGTTAAGGTTTTTCATAATATTCCCTTATAACCTTTTTAATTTTGGTAAGAATTTTAGTAAGGCCTTCATTGCTCATTTTGTTGACTTGCACATTCTTCCTTTTTATCTTACTCATTTTAACTAAAAGTTTGTCAAACTACTTTATGTTTTCAAGGAATTGGGATTTAGTTTCATTGATTTTCTATATTATTTCTCTATTTTCTATGATTTTGATTTATGCCCTGATATTTATTATTTCTGTACTGACTTCAGGTTTAATTTGCTTTTTTTCTTCTTTTCTGACATTTCAGCTTAAATTATTGACTGTAGATATTTCTTATTTTTTAATATAGGTATTTATAGCAATGAACTTCTCAGCTTCATCTTCTACTTGATGTGTTATTAGAAACAAATTACTTAATATCTCATGTCAGTTATCTTTTGTGTATGCTATATATAAGGATTACCTGAATTATTAAAGAGCTCAAAATGTTAACTGATATTTGGAGAGTATCCTATATGTGTTGGTTTTTAATATTACTAATATTGGATGTATCTTAGGTAACACGATAAACACAAATTGGTTGACATGATAGAAGAGTTTCAAAACTAAAGTTATTGTTGATATACTAGAAGTACTACAGATTTAAATCGTGAGAAAACACAGTGTCTTCACTCAATCTTCTGAACTCATCGATCAAGTAAAAGGCATAGGCTCCAGCCAGAACTTTTTCTTATATTATCCAAATGATGTTCTTCAATTTAGTCAGCATCTATAGCGGGGATTTATTTCAGTAATCCAGGAGGCACTTTCAGAGCTCCTCAGCATGATATGCCACAGGAACCTGGAACAGAGTACTTTGAACAAACTCAATAAATGAAAATTTTCATTCTTTATGGATAGAAGATTAATTTTGAAAAACAGCTAATTGTTTTAGTTGCTAAATATGGTAGACAATGAAGTTCAGCAATGCTATCTATTTGTGGTTTTAAATGAAAGGAGATAGAAACAAAAACAATTATTGTTTTTTCTTTTTACATGATTGAATGACTGTACCTTGTAAAATGGAGCTTAAAGGAAACATGTAAAGTCTTGGGAGGTGACTGACTAATTGATTTTATCTGGGCTTGGTGATTTGTTTAAATCAAAACCAAGCAAATAAACTGAAAATATATAACACTACAGTGAAATCACTAGATGCAAACATCATACATTTATGGGCTAATCCTTTAGAAGTACACATTATACTGTTTGAGTTCTGTTTGATTGAAATCCTATTTGAATTCTATCCACAATCATATATTACTGAGCTATTTTGTCTGGGCATCCTAAAGTTAACTAAAATCACACTGGATTTATCAAAGTCTGAACTAAAAAAAAAAAAAAAAAAAAAAAAAGAATTCACATTATAGAGGTTGATGGTATTTTCTCCAAGGCAATCAGAAGGATCTCAACAGTGGTAGCTATGTGGAGTTTCTGTTCAGGATTTGCCACATGTGGTAGTAAATACCTCTAAATCTGCTGCTTAGTCTCTTTCCTGCTCAATCCTCTTCATCTACTAGTCTACATGTATGTTCTCTACGTGTGTTTTGATTCATAGTTTCTGCCACTTATCTTTGTTTTTTTTTTCCCTTGCTTTTGTTATACTCCTTCTGCTTCCATTCTTATTTGCTGCTAAATGCCATGATTCCTTTGGCATTTCTCAGTAAAAATATTGAAAAAATAGTATTTGATTAGATAAGTCATGTTTTTATGCGAGGTTTATAATCAATAAGTCATTAGTGAACCTAAGGTTTGTCTGTGCCTGAGCTCTGTGTCCTCAGTTTATCTATTCTACTATGGCTCTAAGTGGAAGTGGGATGCAATCATGGCTCCTGGGAAGCTTTCCAGCAGCGGAGACGGTGGGAGGTTCAGGCAGTCTGACTGGGGGCTGCTACATTAAATAGGCTTGATACTATTTATCTAGCTGAATGCAGGGAGCCTTAGAAATTTTGTATGTGAGAATTCCCTAGCCTAGTGGGTCTACTGATTTCTTCAAGGGTTATCTATTGCCCCAAACAAGGACAGAAACATTAGCTTATAAATGTTTTTGACACCTTCCCCTATCCCCCAACCAGCTTCTTCACAGGACCAGCAGCTCTGACTTAGTTGAAATAAAGACAAGCCTTTTGAGCTAGTTCAAGGCAGCCACTAGAAAGGCCAGATAAACAGCAAAATAACTGCAATTCTTGACAACTGATGTTGGTTCAGAATTCTCTGAGATTGGGAATGAGGGCCATTATTTTCATGGCTACCACTGAGCTGGTGAGTGAAGAAGGTTCTGGGGTAACTTATAATCATACAAAATTTGCTTTTCTTAGAGAAAAATCAGAGCTTTTTTTTTAAAATAAGGGTTCCTTGGGTTGCTAGAAAATTGTTTAATTTCCAGACTTCCAAAAAAGTTAATTCTGATAGTTAATAAAAGTTCTTCATTGTTTTTAAGAAGAATTTCTTACTCCTCCACCTTCATTGACATTACCAGAATATTAGAACAATTAGCAAACTATAAAATGAATATAAATAAATCTGATAGCATTCTGACATTTCTATTGTTGACTATGTGCAGACACTAAGATAGTTTAACCAATCCCTATTCTCTCTCATCTTTCCTGTGAGCAAATCTTTCTTTTGTTGGCAGTAGCTGTCTGCCCAGCTAAACACTTGCTATCCTTTGCAGCTAGAACTAATAGTTGGACTCTGATCTAGGCAACAAGATATGAGCAAAACTCTTCTAGAGATGCGGGAAATCATATTTTCTGAAGAAAAGGAGCAGAATTAGTTGTCTCCCACATATAGCACACATCCCCACTTCTTCCTGTATTGAATATGGATCTGGTGGGTCCAGCAGAAACCGTCCAAACATGAGACTAACTACGGGAGAACAAAGTTGAACGTCAAAATAGTAAAACTTTAGAAAATCTTGTCTCCTGTGCTATCCCTGAGCAACTGAGCCTCCGATGATGGTAGTAACACACTTCATTGCCTCCTCTTGCCTGAGAAAATGAAACCCTTTATAGGTAAGGGCACTGCTGGCTGGGCTTTTTGTCACTTACAAAGAAACACTTTTGTAATTGTTACGACCTATTTGATACTTATTTGAAAGTCAAATGTAAACCCTTCAGTTTCATTTTCTCTTCTTTGGCCTTTGGTGACCCTGTGTTCTTGCTGTACATCACTCTTGCTGAATCCAGTTACTCTGAGCTCAGTGAAGGTAAGGAGGAAGGTGTCTGCATTCACTGAGCTCCTATTACCTCCCATAGAACTGAAAGCCAGCTCTTATTCCTTATCCTAAAAACTTTATGAATACAGTGTTACTGTTGTTCAGAGACAAAATCTGAGGTTCGAAATTATCAGGTGATTAGTCCAAGGTTATGCAATGAATGAATGCAAAATGCGATTTGAACTCAGGTGTGTCTTGCTCTTACTTACATTAGTCACTGCACAATCCTGCTTCTAGAATTAACGATCCATTTTATTATATAAGGTGAAAGGGATCAAAATGTAACTTAATGTGTAAGCCCTGATTTGCTCAGGATTGATGGAGGAAAGAAGCAGGAAAGAACCTTTCTAAAGAGGACATCTAGGCTTATCGCATCCAGTTAAGTTTATTGTCGATGCATACTTCTATAATATTTTATATAATTGTTTCTTTATCCTCTTTTAGAAAATAGCTACAACCAAAGTGCCAAAATGTATCCTTAATGGAAGTGAAAACGGCCAAGTGATGCACATTTTAAATTTTTTGGAAGACTACCCCAAGGAAAATACTAGCAAGTGGTTAGGAGGCCAATTACTAGGTACTTTGCTAATTAGCTTTATGGAACATAGGGTGTTTCTGTTTGTTTTGAAAACTTAAATTTGTGGAAACATTTGAACACAGCTACCACAGCAGTCAAATGTTCTTGAATTAGAGCTCTCTGTACCCATGCCTTCCCTACCCCAGGGCTATGGCCTAATTTCAGGGTTTAGTGACTACAGAATCCAAGGCCAATCTGCATTTCAAAGAAATGTGAATGGCTGTAGTCCTGCCAGTTCCACTCTTACA
This sequence comes from Spilogale gracilis, assembly GCA_004023965.1. Taxonomy (NCBI): domain Eukaryota; kingdom Metazoa; phylum Chordata; class Mammalia; order Carnivora; family Mephitidae; genus Spilogale; species Spilogale gracilis. Next base: position 48,581 of record PITA01009002.1, read on the forward strand.
ATTATGCAAATGGAAATTTGATAATAAGAGGCCTTTATAAAATGAGTTAATTGGCTTTCAATATATTCAAGCGAAGGAATTCATATTTTTCATCTTTAATGAAAAGAGGAAATTCTTGAAAACCTCACAGTACTTGTCTGTGTTTCTCACCACCCCTCCCTAGCCCCACACACTCCTCCTCCTTTGAAAACATGTTTTCTTCTTTCCTTATGAAATTGGCACTAGGCAGGCAAATAGAGAGCTGGGTATACACATTATTATTGTACACAATGCCAACAGGCTTCAGAATAGCTTGTATTATACTCAAAGCAGAATGAAACACGAAAACACCTTTGTAAGCAGAGTTACACCAACAGAACACTTAGGGAAGGGAGAGAAAGAAAAATAATTAGAATTCAGGGCATGAAAATGGACTTTTCTTAAATATTCATTACCCCTAAATCTTCAGCGCAGTAAGAATAGATATATGCTGAATTTTGTTTTTTGAGTACTGTTTTTGATTAGAAATTCTTTGACAACAGCTGTAGTTCTTATTGCTGGGGTGAATCATACTCCTGAGTTCTGGTAAGAATGAACGAAATGTGTCATCTTGTTATTATGTTGTCTTCAACTGCATGATAAAGAGAATTCTACTAATAAATGATTGAATGTGAATATATTTTTAGAATAAGAGTATATGCTTAAATATTTTCTAAATATTATTCAGCAGAAAATGTTAAAACCACAATTCAACTTAGGTCCTATTGACCTCAGTGCTGCCTCTCTTTCAACAGGGGCAACATAGAATGTCCTAAAATTTATGAATATTGCAAGATGCATTTTTATGAACATTAAGAAATAAGATAACCTACTAGAAATTGGATTATTTGTTCCTCGATTAGATAAATGTTAAGTTTGTTTGATCAGATATTCAAGAGGAAGGCTTGTTTTTTATTACTTTTAACAAAGACACAATAGCATAGATTAAAACTAAATAAACAAAACAAAACTGAAAATCAATTACTATAAGCATTAGATTGTTGGTGCTAACAAAAATAGAATAGATATTAAAGACCCACATGAAATTAAAATTGACCTCATAGTTGTATAGGAATTAATCAAATAAGAAGAAAGACATTATAGGATGGAAGGCAATTCTTTTATTCAAGAGAGTAACTCCTAATTTTTTTTTAACGGTGGAAAACTTAACACTTTATTTTGAATACTTATTGTCTGTCTGTACGCTTAGAAATATGTGGAGAAATATATGTGCCATTAAATTGATGTAGGCTTTTACCTGCTGTAAAGTAGTTTCATGGTTGGTATTATAAATTTAAATATATAAATTTAAAGTCACAATAGAGCATGCAAGTGGACAAGAACACAGGCTTAGGCTGTAAGTTAGATGACACTCAACTTCCAGTTCTACCTAGATTGATTTTCTCACTGTGATCAGATCACTAGGTTTCTTAGCCCCTGTTTATCTATAAAACAATGGTTACGGTGCATATAAAATACTATTGAGAAATAAATTAGAACATAAAAAATAAATATGCAAGATAAAGTCTAACATTCTTTTATTCAGTATATTAATATAGTGCTTGATATTTATGCATGTTCAATAAATGTCTTTTGCCGCAGACCGGAAGCACGGTCATTCATATGACTTCCCTCTGCAAGGCATGGAACGCCATGACCCTCCCTCAAAGTGAGGGAGTTAGGCAGAGTTGTGATCATCGAGGCCATGCAGCTTTGCTTTCTTTGTTCTCCCTTTCCACCTGACTAGTTCTGAAAAAGACTTTTCTCCTTATACCTATAATTATATCAAACTTTTCTCTGCTCCTACTTTTAGCTTGCTTACGTCAAGCCTCAAGTTTCACCCTACCCTTTTAAAACATGATGATTATTGAGATAATGAGAAAAATAATCATAGGAGTATGGTAGCTGCATTGTAACTAACTTAGTTTAAACAATAAAAATCTCAGAACCACCCAATCGCTTGTTTACCTCCCTGCATTTAAGGGGGAAGAAGAAAATATGATTTGTCTCTAATTGGTCATTCCTTAGATTAGACTTTAACCAGAACATCCTGTGTAATAGTTGGGGTCTTCATGGGCACTATTGTCACACAAGATTGATGAATCATAACTTAAAAGAAACTCTGTGATCTAAATCGAAACTCTTTGAGCTTATATGTAACACTGTACTATAAATAAAGAGCCCTAAGAACAGTGTTTTCAGGAGATCTCCATACCACACTTCGAGTCCGGTCTCCTCATTCGAAAGCACCAACGTCTTCCTCACCTCTCAGTCCCAACTATTGCTGGGGCTGGCCCCCAGCAGTATATTTTTTTTTCCCATTTAAGTGAGACTTTCCAAGAGAACAAATCAAAATACATTTCTTGGGTATTGAGCAATCTTCTCAGTAATGACATGAAATATTATGGAAAATATTCAAGGACAAATAACTTTTAAGATACAAATGATATATAGGAAAGTCCAAGTTTGCTTTCATGATTAGCATCATCCTAGTGCTACTCTAATAAAAAAGAATTATCAAGACACATATGTGTTGACATAACCTAGCCAAGAATGCACCTGTTTTCCTTCCTGAGTTGGTATTCAAGGTTATAGTGCTTGTTGATTTGGCTATCTGGAAACCTATCATGTGTGATAATGTGGCATATCCAACCCTGCTTGACTGCCAGAATTACAAATAAACATGTTAGTATTTTAGCTGTTTATTCTAGCTCTTCCCATATGGTTTGGGTAGTTGTGCACGAGAAGGTTACAAGTGAGAGAGGGTGGTACCCTCTTCCTGATGCAGTGTGAACCAGAGGATGGTGGCTGATGAGGCACTTACCTTTCATTGTGCAATTGTATACGGCATCTGAGTGAGATCTACTGAAGCTCCCAGGGAAAGCAGACTGTGAGTATCTCCCATCATGCTGTTCTTATAGCCCTCATCTGCAATTTTCAACATAGTAGTGTGAAAGCATGCCCAGCTACCAGCAAGTGACAGGACAGAAACACAAGGCAGAGACAAGGAATATCTTTACTCTAGCAGCACAGTGGGACTGTTGGATGGAGGTCTGATTTTTTTTTTGTAAAAAGCTAGGGGAGCTGCAGGAACACTGTAGTACATTCCAGAGACAAAAGCCAGGGTTAGATTTTATCATTTGAGAAATCAGTGCAAGGAGTTGGGAATAATATTTAATCTCACCTACAGAATTAATTCTTGGTTCTGAACCATAAATAGGAAAATTGCCTGCATATTTAGAAGCAGTATTAAATCAAAGAAAAATCAGAATTTGTTCTATGTGGCCTCACATTATAGGTAAATCCAGTATTACTGGTTCAAAGGGACAGCAATTCCAGTTTTAATCAAGAGAGGGCATTCTAATATTTAGCATAATTCCAAATTAAAGTTTATAGTCACAAGAGAGAGTTCCCATTCACTGAAGGTACTCAAAAGGTGCCAACAAAGATGATGCAGAGACTATTTAGTCTTAAACTCTTAAAATGAGAGTCTTTAATTAGCCAATTAATGATGAAGTTGAGACAACACACCTACTCCACCTGTTTCCACTTACCTTGCAATAAACGCTGAGGGTTCAGGATCATTTGAACCACATTGTAATTGACTAGTCCATACACATTCTTAGTTGAATGGGATGTTGCATAGGCTCATGTATTGCCATGGTGAGAGCAAAATCTGCCCCAAGGTCAGTGAGAATATTGGCACCACTCTTATACCATTCATATAAGACACCAGCTGCTGTGTTATTTGGTTACCAGTCTTGGCATTTATTATTATTATTTATTTTTATTATTATTTATTATTATTATTTATTATTATTTATAATTATTATTTATAATTATTATTATTTATAATAATTATTGTAGAGCATATCTATTTTTGTTCCTCACTTTGAATCAACAGCAAAAAAAAATCTTGATTTCATTTCCAAAAGAATTCTAAATCCATTGGAATCGTTTCCTTCTTCTCAATCTCTATTATGAAACCTCATAATTTAGATTTCCATGACTTAAACTCAGTAATTTTATACTGATGTTCTTAGTCTCCTTACTACTTTCTGTTGTATCCAACTTGTTAGACTTTTCACTGGGCAGCCTTAAGGAGCTATCTAAATTCAAATATAATCCTTCAAAAAAATCTTCAATGGCTCCATATTTTCCATGAAAGTAACTTCCAAACATTTTAGCTGATGAATCATTTATTTCACATATAGTTATGTGTGAGATTCCACTATTTAACAAATTATAGCATATTTTTATATTATTAAATGTTTATGTGCCATGAAATGGTAACATTTGCCTATTATTAAACTAGTTCCTAATTTATTTTTAAATCATTTTGATTTTGGGGCGCCTGGGTGGCTCAGTTGGTTAAGCGACTGCCTTCGGCTCAGGTCATGATCCCGGAGACCCGGGGTCAAGCCCCATATCGGGCTCCCTGCTCGGCGGGAAGCCTGCTTCTCCCTCTCTCACTCCCTCTGCTTGCATTCCCTCTCTAGCTGTGTTTCTCTCTGTCAAATAAATAAAATCTTTAAAAAAAATCATTTTGATTTTAATAATGTGTTAAAACTGACTATTCTACATAACAGTTGCATTTTTATATTTATTTATTTATCTACTTTGAATATATACCATCTAGAAAACCTTGATTGCCAACCATTGTGAATCTTATTCTTATTATAATTGAGATATTGAAATGTGTTCTAATCATAAATCATTATGAATATAGTACCTATGTAATTTCTAAACCTGTAATGCTCAGTTTGCTTGACCAGAAGTTTGAAAATAAAATAAAATGTCATTTTATTTTCAAAGTTGATGTATAAAATACTTATTTTCTTGAATTAATACATCTTTTGTTTAGAGGGAGTTGAATAAATTCACACAGAATTAGTTTACTTTTTGTGGTGGGTGTATCCAAATATACAACACTTAAATTCTGAAGAACATCATTTTCAAATACTATATTATTTATCCTTTAATTCCATCAGAACTGTAAAAGTCAAATTGTTCAAGAGTCCAAACTTCATTTGAATTTTCTCACTGAATTCTGCATCTTTCATCAAGATATTATCTTGGCAACACTAAATCATCAAACCAAATTTATTTAGTGTGTTAAAAATAACAAAGCATGTATGTTTGCATAATCATATTGTACCAGGTAAGTATTCCAATAATGGATTTTCATTGTCATGAAAAAATGAGTGATTTCTTGTCTCATTAGAAAAATTTTTATCAGCATCTTCCCTCAGTATAGCCAATGAACCTCAATATAAAAATGAACATTCTGCAAACAACTTCCTGTTTCATTAAAATATATAGTTGGTATGTCAGTAATTTAAACTTAATGAATTCACATTTACATGTCATTGTTAGTATTTTTTTGTTAATGTTGTCATCACCTAAATCATCAATGCTTATCTATCTAATATCCCATGGCTGTCTGAACACATTTTTTTAAAGATTTTATTTGTTTATTTGAGAGAGAGTGTGCATGCATGCACAAGAGGGATAAAGGACAGAGGGAGAAGCAGACTCCCCACTGAGCAGGGAGCCCTATGCAGGACTCGATCCTGGGACTCCAGGATCATGACTTGAGCTAAAGGCAGAAGCACAACCAACTGAGTCATCCTCTGAACACATTTCAAAGCAGATTTATTGTGAGCTGGAATTCCTTTAATTGTCTGCCATTGCTTTCATACCACCAATACAATTGTCATATAATTGACATTTTTATTCCTTAGTTGATGATGAATTAAAATTTATCTAAATACATAGCAATATCTTTTCTGTGGCATAAATACTATATCCTATGAAGAGATACAAAACATCTAAACTTTCATGCAACTAAACTAGAAATATTTTGTACAAACTAAATTCCCCAAACTATTTCATCAAATATTTTAGATACACAAATCATTTCATTTAGGGTTCTTAAAAAAGCAACACACTCAAATAACCAACTACATCTCTCTAATTTTTAACCTGCCTCATTTTTCTTCATGAAAAATATAATTATACTGCATATTTGTCTCCTTATATGTTATCTATTTCCCTCTGTAGCATGTAAGATTTTGTGTGTTTCATTTTCTGCTGCATATTCTGAATCTAGGAAAGGACTTTACTCATAATATGTGCTCAATAAATGTATTTTTGAAAGAATTAAGGAATATATATGCCTGGTTTCTTCTTTTTGCTAAATAATATAATTTGATTTTAATAGTGGTTTCCCTATCTATAACACTTGTGAGCATGTCAGCATCATAGATTCTAGTCAATGTGTTTCCTGAAGAAGATGTTCTTCCTGTATGTCTCTTCATTACATATGTGCATTTATATTATAAGATTAAGTTTTCTTTGCATTATTATTCTTGTAGCACAGAGTAATTAAATTTAGGCTGAAAGCAACAAAAATTATTTTAAGCTTATTATGTTTTGTTTCAATATAATATAACCTGGCAAGTATCATATGATTTCTTTGCAAAATCACTGTAAAAGTTCACCTTGTAGACTTGGACAATATATATTGGAATAATAATTAAATGTATATAGAAATAATTTTCTTAATCCTTTCATATATTTTTTGTGATGCTTTGTGATCGCAGCTACTATCAGAATGATATTTTTAAAATGAGTATCTAGTTCTGGCTGCTTTTTATATTAAGCAAATGCTTTAATTCCCCAAGTTGATTTGGGAGTGTAATGAAAATTCCAACAATATTCTCCCATAGAAATGGGATCTATAACTCCTATTTCATGGAGAATACTTAATAAGTCATTTACCAAAATCTCATAGAAGCAAGAAAACAAACCTAGAACTATTCCCTTCAGTAAAGTACTCACAGAATTCCTGTTGATTTCTTCTTCTATCAGATTATATCCCAGTATAAAAATAAAGGACACTTAGATTTTGGTTCAGTGAAAAAGGCAAATGGACTTCAGCCTAAAGTAAAACTAGTGATGAAGATTCCCACATGATATTGCAAAGAAAATAGACTACATTGTTTCCTATGAAAATAGACATTATCTAGGTGAAGAAAATTAAGAAAAATAAAAGGAGTAGAGCTTACATGCAAGACAGAGGAAAAATACTAAGACAAAAAATTAAATCTTCTAAGAACAGTATAAAATTTCAACGTAAAAAATTACTGTAAGAAAATCTGTTGACAAAATTAATCCAATATGGCAAGATCTCAGATATAAAGATAAAATAACAGAGAGATAAAAATGGAGAACTAAATGCAGAACTTAAAAAAAAATAGTTAATGACCAAAATAAATCCACTAGAAACTAAAACATAACTTAGAACATAAGTGAATTGTGTTGAAAATCAAGTTTCTTCTGTAGAAGAAAAGATTTGTTTTATTAAATGAAGAAAAAATTCACTTAGAGCAATGATAAGGGAATGAAAAATGAATATTCCCACAGAAACATAATTAATAACAATTAATATTAAAAATATAAAAAGATATTATTATTAAAAAGTGGTTTCCTAAGACAAAAATAAAATCTTCATATTTAAAGGACTAACCATGTTTCGGACAGAAAAAACTGATCCAGAATGAAAAGATTAAGCCATATGTGTTATATTACTGAATGTCAAAGATAAAAAAAAAAAAAATAAAAAATAAAAGGAACCGGGTAGAAGTTAAAGACAAATGTATCTTAATATCTGAAAGAAAGTGTGGCCCCACATTTTGTACCTACTATACTCATTAAGTAGAAGGAATGTGGTAACGCAAGACAGCATCTCCTGTGAGCCCTTCTTAATGAGCATTAAGGATAGGCTATGGTTGAATCAAAAGAACAATACAGTTATTGAAGCATTTAGTTTAGAATAACTGGTTTATAAAAAATGGTGTGAGCATTTACTCTATTTGCACACACAACTGAGAAAAAATATTGTTGAGTAATTATGTTTAGAGAGGGAAATATAAATGGTCTAAATCTCCAGACTGTAGGAAAAGAATAACGAACTCAATTGGAGGCTAGGAGAAAGGATAAGAATAACATCTCAATTTTCACAGCAGAGTGTTAAAACACTCTAATACTGAATCATATGGATAATGGTGACTTCTTTTAACTTTCTTCAAAATCTTAAATTATAGAACGGTTATCTTGAAATATCATACCCTAGTGAAAATAGTTATCTCAACCTGCAATGTCCGGTAGAGTATCACATATGGCTACTGAGAATTTGAACTGTGGCTGGTCTGAAATGAGATGTTGCCTAAGGGTAGAATCCACACTAGATTTCAAAGACTTATATGAAAAAAAATCTCATTAAACATTTTTATATTGACATAGTATTAACATGATAGTATTTTGAATATACTGGGAGATGTACAACACATATTAAACTTAATATCATCTTTTATTTTTTATACTATTAAATGTGATTACTAGAAAATCTAAAATTACATGTGTTCCTCCAATATGTTTGTATCAGACAGCAATGACCTGACATTGATTTACTTTATATATATTTGACAGCTGATAGGGCTGTACTAGTTTGTTTGTTTATTTATTTATTTTCAAAGATTTTATTTATTTTTTTGACAGAGAAAAACACAGCTAGAGAGGGAACACAAGCAGGGGGAGTGAAAGAGGGAGAAGCAGGCTTCCTACCAAGCAGGGAACACGATGTGGGGCTCGATCTTGGAACTCCAGAATCAGGACCTAAGCCGAAGGCACAGGCTTAATGACTGAGCCACCCAGGTGCCTGAGATGCAATTTTAAAAGAATTTTCTTGGATATATCATATATATATATATACACATATATAAATATGAACTGAAATGATCCAACATAAATATGAAATATAAATATTAAATGTATATAAATTCTAAACATTGTATAAAATTAAAATTAAGTACAAATATTAAAATACATTAATATTTTCTTTGTTTTCAAACTTAATATGCTTATAATGTAATACTATGGCAACATTTTATTTATAGAATATTACTTAGAAATTTATTGGTAAGAAACAAAATTAACAGCACTTTAAAAATGTGGCTTATGTTATTATTTAACTTTTTGAATTTTTTTAAATGAATTCAAGAATACTTATTGATCTGCTTCTTCATTTTATATTTTATTTCTAGGATAATGGCTCCCATTATTATTATCTCATTGTTTCTGAGATACTGGCTGTATTAAAAGCTCATTACTTCTTATAGTCACTGTTTGAGCACTCCTTCAGACAGATTCTCAAAGAAAAAGACCCTAAATCTTTCTTTCTTATTTATTTATTTATTTATTTATTTATTTATTTATTTTTATTTATTTATTTTTTAAAGATTTTATTTATTTGACAGAGAGAAACACAGCCAGAGAGGAAACACAAGCAGGGGGAGTGAGAGAGGGAGAAGCAGGCTTCCCACTCAGCAGGGAGCCCGATATGGGGCTCGATCCCGGATCTCCAGGATCATGACCTGAGTTGAAGGCAGTTGCTTAACCAACTGAGCCACCCAGGCACTCCTGACCCTATATTTTTATATCACATATACCTTCCCTAGTGGTTGAAATGCTGTGAATTGCCTTCACTTTCATCACTTTAATAATTCAAATTGCTATCAGGGTTCTGGCCAAACTCAATATCGTCATTTCCCTTGATGTTCATTAAAGTCTTACTTTTTAGTTCTCTGTTTCTTACATTTTATGCCAACCTTTTTCCTCCTCCCAAGAATCCATCCTTGGCTATGCAATTTCCTCCACACAAATCTCACAGGGTTTACTTGTTATCTCTGCATGATAATCCCCGAATTTCCACCCAAGTCCCAAACTCTTGCCCCAAACTCTTATTGCACTCTAAATCTATATTCATCCCTGACTCGGGGATCTCTGTTTAGATGTACATCCACTCCGAATAGCATGTCCAAAGCTGAAGATAACATGACTTTGTAAACCTATAGGATTACCATTCCCTCCTTACCCAGGATAGAAACGCTGTAGTTTTTACACTTGTAACCCTTTTATATACTCTGAAACCAAATTCTTTCTTTGTGTATCTTATCCTGTCTAATTCTGTCAACAATACCATTCTCACTGCTTCTTATCTAAACAATTGAAATGGTAAAAATAATCACTTGGTTTCCCACTTCCTTTTCTCCCATTGGTATAATTAATATATGAGAGAGCTGTTACACAGGGCTATACTAGCTCTGAAATTTACCTGATTCTTTGTGGCACTTTCTCTCCATCTCATAACTAGTGACAATTTTCATATATTTACATGATCATTGTTCAATATGAATTGTATCAACATGGCTTTAGACATTGCATTAGTTTTCTATTGCTGCCATAATAGATTACCCCAGATTTAGCATCATGAAACAACACATTTATTATTTCACAGATCTGACTGGTCTACTCCAAGTTTCACAAGACCAAAATCAAAGTGTGGGCCAACGGGTTCTTATGGGGAAACTCTCAGAAAATTCTGTTTCCAAGCTTATTCAAATTGTGCTGAAATATGTTCTTTGCGATTCAAGGAATGAAGTCCCCATCTTCTTGCTGATTATCAGTCAAGAGTCATTATCAGAGGGGCACCTGGGTGGCTCAGTCAGTTAAGAAGCTGACTCTTGATCTCCACTAAGGCCATGACCTCAGGGTCCTATAATTGAGTCTTGTGTCAGACTCCAGGAGCCTGGAGCCTTCTTAAGGTTCTCCCCCACCCTCTCCCTCTGCCGCTCCCTTCTGCACACCTGTACAGGATTTCTCTCTCTCTCTCAAAAGAAAAATAAATAAATGATAGATAGATAGATAGATAGATAGATGATAGATAGATAGATAAGTAAATAAACAAACACATATACATACATACATACATACATACATACATACATACATACATACATAAAATAAAGGAACCATTCTCAGCTTTTAGAGACTTTCTGCATTCCCTGGCTAGTGGCCCCCTTCATCTATAAGGCTAGCATTGTGGGACAAGTTATTTTCGTGCTTGGAATCTCTTTGATCTTCCCTCTGCTTCATCTCTCCTGCTTCCCCTTCAGGAAAGGTTCTCTGGCTCTAATGCTCCATCTAATTGGATTGGACCCTCTCACATAACCTATATTTTAAGGTCCACATCCTTCTTTATGCCTGCAAAATTCTGGGACTAAGAGCATCCTCTAAGCATTAACTGATGGCTTCCACAGATCTATTCTTCACTTTGCGAAGAAACTTTCCCTAAGTCAATGGAGGTTAAAACTTGTCTTCTTTTTAAATTAGGGGAGACGAGGGAAAATGCAGAAAGTATACATTTAATGTAATACTTTGCCATATAGTTTCCTAGTAAATCTTTATCCAGCAAAGAAAATATATTTCCCATTTTAGTGACTTAACACTCCTCATGAAATTTTGACATGAGTTGATGGATAGATTCAGATTCTCCAGAAGAGTCATTTCTACAGAAATGGCAGCGTTATTGAATAGGTATTTTTCCCAAGCTCCTGAACTTCTTTATTCAGGCAGTCTGAGTACCCATAACAGGAACATTTCTTGTCTATTCCCTTGGAGACACAGTTTCAACTTGAGGGTTATCCTTTATATAAACCCTAACCCAACCACAGCTCATCCGCAGCTGTGGTTAGATCACAGCTCTGGTTAGATCTCCCACAACCAGACAAGTAGCAGGAAATGACTGGCCTAAATGCACCCATGTGAGTATTAAATTTCCAATTCTGAATGGCCTCTGGGCTGGTTCCCTAATCTCTAGCCATATTTTCTTCTCCTTTTTTAAGCTCTTGCCACCTTTCTTATTTTATTTTATTTTTTTTATTATTATGTTCAGTCAGCCACCATATAGTACACATCATTAGTTTTTGATGTAATGTTCAATGATTCATCAGTCACCTGTAACAACAAGTGCTGGTCACAACACGTGCCTTCCTTCATACCCATCACCTGGTTAGGCATTTTTTCTTTATCCTTAAAGTTCCTGTCACTGAAGCATACATTTTTCTAAAAGCACAAAATCCTTAAAGGCTTGACTCTTTAGGCTTTCCAAAAGTCATTTCCATATTTTGGTTATAAAACTTAAATTTCTGCACTATTTTGGCAGTGGCCTTCACCAGTATTCATGGGTACATTCTCCCAGACAGGTGCATGTTCCATAGAAGATCACTTTCATCATGAGACAAGACCTCCCTCACAGCTTTTTTTAATGTATATCCCTAGTCTTTGTGGTATTAAGTGAGTTGCAGGAAGTGAGCCACCTGGACCATTGTATGCTCCTCTCTTTTCAGGAATAAGATAACCCATCTTTTAGGAATTTAAAATGTTAAAGAGATACTTAAACTTCACCTATTATATCTTTTCTTTTATAGTTTTTTGTTCATTTCTGATGACTACCATATTTTTTTTTAGAGTTATTAAGGCTTTCTGAAGAACTATGTCCTTTTCCACCCCCTTTCCATTTTAATTTCAGTGGCTAATAACCATCTCCTATTTTATTAATACCTAGTATTTTATTTAATTAATTTTTATTTCACTATTATATTGTTATCTTCAATATCATTAGTATATTCTCAAGATAAATAAATTTATTTATTGAGATAAATTTCTGGAAATCAAGGAGTGAAAGAATACACTCAGTTTTGCACTTTTTAATTTGTGTTCCCAAATGTTTCTGCAGAAATATTAAACCAAGCTTAATTCTCACCAACCAGATAAGAAGGTTTGATTTTCCATGAACTTTTTTGTTTTTTTTTTTAAGATTTGTTTATTTATTTGAGAGAGAGAGCTTTAGCACGAGTAAGGGGAAGGGCAGAGCTGGTGGGAGAGAGAATCTCCAGCAGACTCCCTGCTGAGCACGGAGCCTACTGGGGGGTTTAGGGGGGCGAGGCTTGATCCCAGGATTCTGAAATCCTGAGATCCTGAGACCATGACCTGGGCTGAAATTGAGTTGGATGCTTAAACAACTGAGCCACCCAGGTGCCCCTTCCACGAACTCTTAAGCACAATGCTTAGACTTAAAAAGCTACATTGTATTTTGTTTTTACCAAATTTTATGTCATCATTATTATTTTTTATAATATTATGAGCAGTTTGAACTCGATCAATGTCCTTATTCTTTTTCAGAGGAAAAAACAGATGCAACCAACTCTCAGGAGACTGTGACTTCAGTTTTAATATATTCCTTCTTTTTTATATATACTGCAATAAAACAACCAAGTAAAATATCCTATATGCTCTAATTATATATAAAGGTTAAAAGCTAATTTCCTGCAATAAATAAATAAGTAGATAAATAAATAATCTATGGTATGTTATTCACTTGAACTTGCTTCCCAGTAAGAGCAATAGCAATAAGCCATGGAAGAAATGTTTTTTGTTTTGCTTTGTATTTAAAATTTTTGCTGTCTTTGTTTCAATTTACATACTGCTGTAATTAAGCCCTTGAATTCAGTTATTGTCAATAGGGGCACTAATCATAAAATAAAAAATGATGTTTGGTTAATTATATGCAGGTAGAATTCTATTTATGCTTGGTTACAGTAACTTGAAGCACCTAGAAGAAGGTCTTGGGAAGTGGCAGTCTGTGCAGGTTTACAAATAACAATATTAATATTTAGCTTTTTCTTTTATACTTTTCTGAATAATTAGAGACTATTCAGAATGATGATCTGGAAATAAACTGAGAGTGACGGATTGCAAGGTAATGTTGAACATTCATGGTCTGAAGATAATCTAATGGGACTAGAGGTACTTAAGAGGGTATTATAAAGAGTAATAGCATAAAAACTGTAAAGTGAAAGGTAAAATACTAGACTTTCAAAGATCGGTAATCTCTTACCAGGTTTCTCTGTTGTGTGGGAAATCCTAAGAGGAAACATGCATAGAGTACAGTGTCAAAAGGAAAAGATTCAGTGTTTAAAATTTAGTGACTAGTGTTATCTCTTCTAAATGATATATATTTTTTTTTTGCTTTGTAACGTTTAAAAATGTTCTATCTCTTTCTTAGAAGTCTCCAGGCAAATTTCTGAATCTATATTTTTTGCATATTTCCTAGTCGTCAGGCACACTCTAGTTTAGCTCTTTGATATAACCATCAGGTAGAAATTACACCCCAGTCTGGAACATTAAATGGTTTGCTCACATCCACAATATTGGAGGAATAGAGCTGAGATTTGAGCTAAAGTTTATGGGATTTCAAAGCCCACCCTCATTTTGTTAAGTCATAAAGTCAAATACCCAAGAACCTATTCTAATTAGTTTCTAAATCAGGAGGAGGGGCAAGATGGCTGAAAGATGGCGGAAAGCTGGGTGACCCCATTTTGAGGAGTCCCCTAAAGTGAGCTGAATACCTGCAAAAACCACTGCAAGAGCACTGTGAGCACCCATGAAATCAGCCTGAAATGTGATATTTCACACTTTTGGATCTCTACGGGGGAAGAAGAGCATCAACAAAGAGGGAGAGTTGGAGTGGGAACCCTTGGAGTGATATCCAAAGACAGAGGGACGTGGGGGAGGAAGCCCACAGAGGCGACCGATTGGAAAGCAATACTCCAGCATGGAAGTGCTCTGTGTTTGGAGAACAACAGCAGATTATGGTCTGATTAAAAGCAGGTAAAAACGGAGAGCCTAGGGTGCAGCCAGAGAAATGAGGATGTAGATCTGCGGACAGAAAGTGCTCCCCAGTGCCATGCAAGGGAACGCGGTGGAGTGGAATGTCTCTAAAACTGCCAGGTCATGATCTCGGGGTCCTGGGATCGGTCCGCATCGGGCTCTCTGCTTAGCGGGGAGCCTCTTTCCTCCTCTCTCTCTGTCTGCCTCTCTGCCTACTTGTGACCTTTCTCTCTGTTGGATAAATAAATAAAATATTAAAAAAAAAATAAAAAATAAACTGTCACATTTTTTTCCTGCCGCATTTTTCCGCCCCTCGGGCTAGGCGCACAGCCCCCAGGGGAGGCGATTTTGCAGACTTGAGCATGAACTGCGGGGCCACGGGACCTCAGTGCCTCCTGCGTGGGTGTGCAATACAGACTCTCTGAGCAGAGACAAGGTCGCATGACCCGAAAACAGTTGCGGTTTCTGGGGCACGGGAGTGAAACGACAAGCGGGGACTTCAGGCGCCAATCTGACCAGCAGCTGCGGGCCTGCCCAGTAGTGACAAGCGGCCAAGGGGAAAGATACAGGGAAAGGCTGGGAGCCCTGCACCATCCAGGGGGTTGATAGCTGAGGGTTCTCTCTGGGAGGGAGGTCTGGCAGCAGACATCTTGCTGCGGCCTGACTTTATGAAAAGCTGCAAAAGCCACAAAAGAACAAATCCTCCAGAGAACAAAAGCCTGAAAACCTGGTTGCTATGGAGCCCAGTCCCTAGGAAGGGGGCGGAGCTCACCACAGGTAGAAGGGACTGAAAACAGTGCGGGACCCTCTACCAGAAGGCGAGCCAGAAGAACAAGAGGACAACACCAAAAGTGTAAAACCCCAACATCGGGGAAAAGGCAATATATTAAGCTCCTGGTACTACCCCAAAAGTCCTATGCTTTATAGATACAGCTTTTCACTTTTTCATTTAAATTTAAAATTCATTCTCATGGTTTTTGTTCTTTTAATTTTTAACCCACTTGTTATTACAACGTGATACTTAATATAACACTCCATAATAACTTTTTACCTTGAAATTCAAACACATACTTGTGTTTTCTGTTGTTGTTGTTGCTTCTTCTGTTTGTTTTTTTTTTCATTCTTCTCTCTTCTTTCCTTTATTCTTTTTTCTTTTAAATATACATATAGTTATAAACTTCAAGGTAATCCTTCATTCCTGTTCAATACTACCCCTATATACAAACCAGTTTTAATCTCCCTATATCTTCAGAAAGTGGACTCCTCTAACAATAATAACAAGACAAACCCAGGAGGATCTGAAATACTTTCCTTGCCCACAGGGAGGGTTTGCATTCAACTTCCCGCCCTATTCTTCTGTCAGTGCTTCTGTGTAATTGTGTAATTGTTTTTGCCTTGTAATTTATAAATACTGGTCTTGGGGTCATTCCGGTTGGGCTTAGCTTTTTGATCTCTTTCTTTTACTCTTGATGGTTTTTTTCTTTACTCTGTTGTAATCTTCTACCATATAAATCCTACCATCGGGGCCCATTCTGGCTGCGTTTTTTTCTTGCTCCCTTTCTCTTTTTCTCTTTTTTTGTTCTTCTTCCTTTTCAGTGGTGACTTCTGATTGCTCTGAAACCTTCCAGTGAGTAATTCAATATTCAGCTTTACATCCCTTCAAGGAACCCTCACAAAAATGACTTGGAGGAGGAAAAACCAACACAAGAAAACCCAGAGACTGCAACCCCTGCCACAGAATTCCTGGAAATGAAAGTAAGCAATATGACAGAAATGGAATTCAGGGTAGCAATCGTTCAAGCAATGGCTAAGTTGGAAAAGAACATTAGTGGCAAGATAGAAGCTCTAATGACAGAAGTGAAAGCTGAACAAGCAGAGGCTAGAAAGGCTATTAATGAGATACAATCTAATTTAAATACACTAACAGCTAGAGTAGGTGAAGCTGAAGATTGTATTAGTGATTTAGAAGAAAGATGGACTAAGAAGGAGGAGCAAGAGAAGTCTTGGAACAAACAGCTAAAATCCCATGAAAATAGAATTAGGGAAATAAATGGTGCCATGAAACACTCCAATATCAGAATTATTAGAATCTGTGAAGGAATTGAGAGAGAGAGAAACCTAGAAGATATAGTTGAACAAATCATGGATTAAAATTTCCCTAATCTGGGGAATGAAACAAATGTTCATGTCCTAGAGGCAGAGAGGATACCCCCCAAGATCAATGAGGCCAGAAAAACCTCCAGGCACATAATTGTAAAATTCCTAAATCATAAAACTAAGAATATGTCTTAAGGTGAGCAAGGGGGAAGAAATCCCTTAGCTTATGTATAGAGGGAGGACCTTCAGAATAACGTCGGACCTATCCACAGAAACCTGGCAAGCCAGAAATGGCTGGCAAGATATATTCAGGAAATTACATGAGAAAAAAATGGAACCAAGGACAATGTACCCAGCAAGGTTGACTTTCAAAATGGAAGGAGAGATAAAGCGCTTCCAGGACCACCAAGGTCTAAAAGATTATGCAACCACCAAGCCAGCACTACAAGAAATATTAGGAAGGGTTCTATAAAAGAGAAACTAACCCAAGAGTGACACAGAATAGAAATTTACAGAGGTAATCTATAAAAGCATGAACTTCACAGGCAACATGATGTCAATACAAATGTATCTATCAATAATCACTCTCAGTGTGAATGGACTAAATGCTCCAATAAAAAGGCACAGGGTTGCAGACTGGATAAAATGATAGCACTTGTCCATATGCTGTTTACAAGAGACACATTTTGAATCTAAAAACACTTCCAGATTGAAAGTGAAGGGATGAAAGACCATCTTTCATGCCAATGGACTTCAAAAGAAAGCTGGGGTAGTGATTCTCATATCAGACAAATTAGATTTTAATCTAAAGACTGTAGTCAGAGACACAGAAGGACACTACATCATTCTCAGAGGGTCTATATTCCAAAAAGATCTAACAATTGTAAATATGTATGCCCCCAACATGGGAGCAGCCAACTACATAAGCCAACAGTTAAGCAAAATAAAGAGTCATACTGATACGAATGCATTACTTGTAGGAGATCTTAACAAACCACTCTCAGCAATAGACAGATCCCCTAGGCAGAAAATCAACAAAGAAACAAGAGCTTTGAATGACACATTGGACCAGATGGATCTCAGATATATTCAGAACATTCCACCCTAAAATAGCAAAATACTCATTCTTCGAGTATACATGGAACCTTCTCCAGAATAGACCACATACTAGGTCACAAATCAGAGCTCAACTGATACCAGAAGATTGAGATTATTCCCTCCATATCCTCTGACCACAATGCCATGAAACTGGAACTCAACCACCATAAAAAGTTCAGAATAAAATGAAACACTGGGAAGCTAAAGACTATCCTGCTCAAGAATCTGTGGATCAACCAGGAAATCAAAGAAGAACTGAATAACTTCATGGAAACCAATGAGAATGAAGATACATTAATCTAAAACCTATGGGATACAGAAATTTACAGAGGTAATCTATAAAAACATGAACTTCACAGGCAACATGATGTCAATACAAATGTGTCTATCAATAATGACTCTCAATGTGAATGGACTAAATGCTCCAATAAAAAGGCACAGGGTTGCAGACAGTCCTAAGGGGGAAATACATAGCCAATCTTGCCTCACTCAAAAAAATTGAAAAATCCCAAATATACCTACTCTCATTACACCTTAAAGAACTGGAAAATCAACAACAAATTAAACCAACCCCACACACAAGATGGGAAATGATTAAGATTAGAGCACAGATCAATGCATTAGAAACTAGAGCTACAGTAGAATGCATCAACAAAACTAGAAGCTGGTTCTTTGAAAGAATTAATAAGATCGATAAACCATTGGCCAAACTAATCCAAAAGAAAAGGGAGAAGACCCAAATTAATAAAATTATGAGTGAAAAGGGAGAGGTCATGACTAACATCAAGGAAATAGAAACAATCAACAGTTATATGCCAATAAGTTTAACAACCTAGAAGATATGGATGCATTTCTGGAAACCTATAAACTTCCAAGACTGAAACAGGAAGAAATGGACAATCTGAATAGATGAATATCTAGTAATGAGATTGAAGCAGTGATCAAAAACCTCCCAAAAAACAAGAGCCCAGGACCTGACACATTCCCTGCGGAATTCTACCAAACGTTCAAAGAAGAAATAACATCTATTCTCCTGAAGCTGTTTCGTAAAATAAAAACAAAAGGAGAACTTCCAGACTCTTTCTATATAGCCAATATTACTCTAATCCCCAAACCAGACAAAGACCACATCTAAAAGGAGAACTTCAGACCAATATCTCTGATGAATATGGATGCCAAGATTCTTAACAAGATCCTTGCTAACAGGATCCAACAATATATTTAAAAAATTATCCACCATGCCCGGGTGGGATTTATCCCCGGGATGCAAGGGTGGTTCAACACTCACAAATCAATCGACACGATAGAACAAATCAATAAGAGAAGAGAGAGGAACCACACAGTACTCTCAATTGATGCAGAAAAGGCATTTGACTAAATACAACATCCGTTCCTGATTAAAACTTTTCAAAGTATAGGGATAGAGGGAAGATTTCTCAACCTCATAAAATCTATCTACAAAAACCCCACAGCAAATATCATTCTCAATGGGGAAAAAATGACAGCCTTCCCTCTGAGATCAGGAACAAGACAAGGACGGCCACTCTCACCACTACTGTTCAACATAGTGTTAGAAGTCCTAGCAACAGCAATCAGACAACAGAAAGAAATAAAAGGTATTCAAACTGGCAAAGAAGAAGTCAAAGTCTTTGTAAATGACATGATACTCTATGTGGAAAACCCAAAAGACTCTACCCCCAAACTACTAGAACTCATACAACAATTCAGTGATATGGCAGGATACAAAATCAATGCAAAGAAATCAGTTGCGTTCTTATACACTAACAATGAAAATATAGAAAAGGAAATCAGAGAATCGATTCTGTTTACTATAGCACCAAAAAGCATAAGATACCTAGGAATAAACCTAACCAAAGCTAAGGATCTGTACTGGAGGAACTACAGAACACTGATGAAAGAAATTAAAGAAGACACAAAAAGATGGAAGAGCATTCCATGCTCATGGATCAGAAGAAAAAACAGTGTTAAGATGTCTATACTCCCAGAGCAATCTATATTCTCAATGCCATTTCGATCAAAATTCCACCAACATTTTTCAAAGCATTGGCAAAACAATCCTAAAATTTATATGGGACCAAAAAAGACCCTATATCACTAAGGAATTGTTGAAGAAGAAAAACAAAGCAGGGGGCATCACATTACCTGACTTCAGGCTTTATTACAAAGCTGTGATCACCAAGACATCATGGTAGTTGCACAAAAACAGACAAATAGACCAATGGAACAGAGTAGAGAGTCCAGATGGATGACAAATCTATGGTCGAATCATCTTCAACAAAGCAGGAAAAAATATCCAGTGGAAAATAAACAGTCTCTTCAATAAATGGTGCTGGGAAAATTGGACAGCTACATATAGAAGAATGAAACTAGACCATTCTCTTATAGCACACACAAAGGCAAACCCGAAATGGATGAAAGACCTCAGTGTGAGGCAGGAATCCATCAAAATCTTGGAAGAGAACATAGGCAGTAACCTCTTTGACATCGGCCACAGCAACTTCTTTCAAGACACGTCTCCAAAGGCAAAGGAGACAAAAGCAAAAATGAACTTTTGGGACTTCATCAAAATAAAAAACTTTTGCACAGCAAAGGAAACAGTTAACAAAACAAAGGCAACACATGGAATGGGAGAAGATATTTGCAAATGACACTACAGACAAAGGGCTGATATCCAAGATCTTTAAAGAACTACTCAAACTCAACTTCCAAAAAGAGGATGAACACATCAAAAAATGGGCAAGAGACCTGAAGATGTACTTCTCCATAGAAGATATACAAATGACTAACAGACACATGAAAAAATGTTCATCATCACTAGCTTTCAGGGAAATTCAAATCAAAACCACACTGAGATATCACCTTACACCAGTCAGAATGGCCAAAATTAACAAGATGGGAAACAACAAGTTTTGGAGAGTCTTAGGAGGAAGGGGAACTCTCTTACACTGTTGGTGGGAATGCAAGTTGGTGCAACCACTTTGGAAAACAGTGTGGAGATTCCTTAAAAAATTAAAAATAGAACTACCCTGTGACCCTGCAATTGCACTACTGGGTATTTACCCCAAAGATATAGATGTAGTGAAAAGAAAGGCCGTGTGTACCCCAATGTTCATTGCAGCAATGGCCACGATCGCCAAACTGTGGAAAGAGCCAAGGTGCCCTTTAACAGATAAATGGATAAAGAAGATGTGGTACATATATACAATGGAGTACTATGCCTCCATCAAAACTGATGAATATTCAGCTTTTGCAGCAACATGGACTGGATTGGAAGAGATTATGCTGAGTGAAATAAGCCAAATAGAGAAAGTCAAGTATCACATGGTTTCACTTACTTGTGGTGCATAAGGGGTAATATAGAAGACAGTAGGAGAAGGAAAGGAAATGGGAAGTAGGGTAATTCGGGGAGGGAAATGAGGCATGAGAGACTTTGGTATCAGAAACTAACTGAGGGTCTTGGAGGGGAGTGGATAGGGGTGAGTGAGCCTGGTGGTGGGTACTGAGGGCACGTATTGTATGGAGCACTGGGTGTAGGGCATAACAATGAATTTGGGAACACTGAAAAAATAAAAATAAAAAAAATTTATTTCACCCTTTATATAGACAAATTGCTAAAATGATGTCCTATTTTTGGAGGACAACCACACATTATATCAAGTTATGATGAGGTAGGATCATGTACCCAAACAAATTCTTCAACTGTCATCAAAATAAAGTCCAAGCATGATTTTTAACCTGCTTTCTTCTATCACTACCTATCTCACACTGGAGTTCCAGTCATGCTATAAACCTGCCATGATTTCACAGATACTTTCTCTTCCTAGGGCTAAAGCACTCACCTTTCTGACCACCAGACATGTTCTACCCACTCTTGGTGTGGTTGACTTCTCCCTATCTTTATTTTTGTTTCTTCCTGAGATAGTCACCCCTTCCTGTGGTAATATTCCTTACACACTCCTACAGTACTATAACTATATTGGACCATACTACACTGTATTCAAATTTTCTGTCCACTTTTCTGCCTTTCACAATAGAGTTTGCATGGTTGAAGGGCAGGAGATTCCTTTAATCACAATTGCAATCTACATTGATTAGGGCCAATATTACACACACATATGTTGATTTAATAAATTATTCCAAAGTGAGCAGGTCAAACCAATTTTCCTAAAAGAAAAAAAGATACCCTCTCCACTAATGTTTCTACTATGTTTTATACTATATGTCTTTCAAGTCTAATCACTCACAGTGATCTTTGACTTATTCATCTCCTGTATTGTTAAACAATAGTGTTCTTTTAAAATTCTGTTGTTGTTTCCTATTACCCTGGCCTCTACTCCTGCCTTGTTTCATCAGAGAATGTTTAGATTACACTATAAGTGTTACTTATGGCTTTTTCCCACTTCAGGCTTTTTTCTTTATTTTCAATCACAAAGAGTTAATCCACAGAATAATTTCTTAGGTTAGAGATGGGACAGCTGAGGGAGGCTTCAACTACTTTTTCATAGGCATGTTAGAACACATTATTCTAGTAGGGAAAGCCTTGATGGAACAAACTTAGGGGTTGGGCACATCCCCCTAGCCCCGCAAAAAGCCCTAGGAGCACACATTAATTAGAAGGAAGCTTCAAATTGTTTCCATCTCTGAAATTGGATGAAGATGACCTTGTACTGAAAGTGTTAATAAAAAGCAGACATAAATTCTACCTAGAGACCAATAATATCACCTTAGGTCTCAAAGTTCTACATAAACTTATTACAAATATAATGGCTTGTATGAGGTAAAACATATTCACACAGATAAGAAGATAAATCTGCCTGAATCAACATAAAAAAAAGGAAAACTTGACCCATGGGATTATGAAAGATGACTTTTCATACCAGAATGAAGTAAGCTAAGTAAATATCTGGAAGGAGAACATCCTAAATCCTAGAATTTAGATATTTAAGGCCTTTATGTAGAAAACAAAAGGGGTAGGAATCTCTCAAAAGGAGGCTAGTGTGGCTGCATCAGAGTGAATAAGGACACTTCACAGACATAGTCAGGGGCCAAGTCATGCAATGCTTTGTAGAACACAATAAAGAGAACTGGGTATCTTCTCAATGTAATGTGAATCTTACGAAGGCATGGAATCTGATTTGGTTTTTTTTGTTTTTGTTTTTGTTTTTTTGTTTTTCCAAGAATATTATAGGTGGAGAAAGACTGTAGAGCCAGGCTTCCTCAACCTGAGAACCATTAACATTTTGAGCCAGGTAAATTTTTGTTGTAGAGGGCTGTCCTTTACACTGTATGGTGTTTAGCAATAACCCTGGCCTTTTCCCAGTAGATACTGGCAAGACCCTTTAAGTTGTGACAACCAAGAGTGTCCACAGACTTCACCCAATTTTCTTGGCAAGAAAGAGGGCACAATCACTCCCAGCTGAGACACCTTGTTGTAATGATCAAGAATGGAGGTAAGAAGATGTTTGAGAAGGCTCTTTCAGTTGTGCCAGTGTTGGCCTGATCTAAGAGAATAGAGGCAAACATAATGAAAGTGGTTGGATTGAGATGTATTCTGAAGGTAAAGAGGTCAAGATGCTTCTGAATGTGGAACCGGAAAAAGAGAAAAGCATTAGAGGGGAATTAAGAATCTTATACTTTCATTCTGCTACAGACCACTTAGTCAGTTTGATGAAGCCCATAGACCTTTCTCAGAATATTATCCAATAAATATATATTATTAAAAACAAAATCAAATATACTGAGATGAAGTTTTCAGTATTGTGATTTATAACATCTGAATGGTATTTCATTCAGATGACCAAAATGTATTTCTCATGTAAGTTTGGTCTCCCTACATGGTTCCTGGCTCATAGCTCCTAAACCCTTAAAATTTCCTAAATGATTAGAGCAATGGGAGCACCTTTTGTTACAATATTTGATCCTGAGCCAAGTTCTTGCAACCTTGAGTCTGAGTCAAAAAGGTAAAATGGATGTCTTGTTATCCACACTAAGTTTCTGTCCTTTGGAACTGGTGGGTTAATGTTAATGAGATGACTTTTAGAAAGCATCTAAGAATGGAGGCTGGTTGCCAGAGGACAGTGGGACTTTTAGTCCCACTCCCTGATTTCCTGTGAGGGGAGAGGGGCTAGAGGTTAAATCAATCAACAGTGGCCAATTATTTAATAAATCCTACCTATGCAATGAAGCCTCCATAAAAACCCAAAACAACTGGATTCAGAGAGCTCCCATGTTGGCATGTTCCTCATACCTTGCCTTACACATCTCTTCCATTTGGGCTGTGCTTGCATTATATCCTTTTACAATAAACAGGTGACCTAGTAAGTAAGATGTTTCTCTGAGTTTTCACTCCATCAAATTAACTGAACCCAGGGTTCAGAGGTAGAGGTACAGGTAACAAAAACCTGGACTTGCACCTGGCATTCTGTGTAGGGCTTTCCAATTCGCAGCTGGTTGGTCAGAAGCATAGGTAATAAACATGTGACTGGCATGCCAGGTGGTGGTGAGGGAGGAGTCTCATGAAACTAAAACTTAACTGAATTTTCAGACACCCTGCCTATTTACTGAGAATGCTTCTTATTGGCATAGGGAACACCCTTCTTCCTACACAGCGGAATTAGGTCCAAGAGCCTAACATATCAAGAGAACATGAATAGAAATTTTATCGGAAATCAAACTATGTTCCTATAATGTCTACACTCTTTTATGTTATAGAAGCAAGTTCTACACTCTTTTATGCTCTGATCATAAAAAAACTATTTTATAGGCTTTACTGCCACTGTTTTTTTCTCACAGTTTATTTTATTTTATTTTAATATTTTATTTATTTATTTGACAGAGAGAAACACAGCTAGAGAGGGAACACAAGCAGAGGGACTGAGAGAGGGAAAAGCAGGCCTCCTGCTGAGCAGGGAGCCCGATGTGGGGCTCAATTCTAGGTCTCCAGGATCATGACCTGAGCTGAAGGCAGTCGCTTAACCAACTGAGCCACCCAGGTGCCCCTCACAGTTTATTTTTTATAATCACATATTTTTAACCAAGGCATTGAATTCATAGCCTCTCAATTGAGAAAATATGAATCTCCTTGGCAGCACAGATTTTAATCACTAAGCCACTATTATTTGCTATAAAACAGTAAAAATTGACTTCACTCTTTTCAGACTTTTAAATGACAACCAGAAAGAACTTGATATTGTGATAAACTAAAAAATGCAATATTCTTTGTTACCTTAAACTTTCAGCAATTCTCACCAATCTGTAGGCAATATTGAATATTGAATTCCAGGAAAATTTCAACTTAAACTACTCTGCTTCATTGTCAAGTGATTGCCTGTTAGGAGAAAAATCTTGCAGACATTGGCATATGAATTTAAATGAAGCTTCCTGGTGATTGTTGCAACTTAGAAGCAACACCTGCTGCCCTTTTCAAATAATTTGCACCCTTTCTTGGGTTTTGGCGGGCCCTGTTCATGAGCCAGAGACAGATGCTTCTATCAGCTCCAAAGCTCCTTCTCTATTTCCTCATTTGATTCTCCCCTTGAACTAAGACCAAACTTGATTCTTGTGTTGGGACTAAGATTTGAAAAATTTATCAGTAAAGTCAGAGTGGATACTCTGGATTGGCAAACTTATCAGATAGAGCTGTGTCTTAGAACCAAAAGTCCTGCTCTTCCATTTCAGCAATATTTTCTTTTTAAGATGAATCCAATAATCCTCTTTGATAAAATGAAATATCGAAATGATTTACAAGCAATCCAGTACTAAGCAAATAATAAATATGACTACTGCTTGATAGGAGAGTTTGAGCACAGATAATCATTTTGTCTGGGCAATGGGAAATGCTCACAAAAACAGAAACTGAATTAAAGCTGTTCTGGTTTTGCATCCCCCGGATAATCTTGAATAAACTATCTTGTCCATTAAAATCAATTATTACATGCTCAGAATGTAGATACTTCCATCATATGGTAGATGAGGGTAAAAACAATCTAACAACAGCAGAGTGCCTGGCACATTGAAAAATCCTATTAGTAATCTCATTATTAACTAATGTAATAAAAGTTACTTATCCAATCTTGTTAAAACTTAAAATTCTATATTAGAATTTATTCCTAAATTTTGAATTCACTTATATTTTCTTAATTCATGGGCATTCTCTTAAAAAGTTGTTAAGCCACTTAAACATTAAATTCCTCTTTGTCTTTCTGGACCAAATTAATCTTCCATCCAAGATTCCTTTCTCAAAGGAAATTCAGACAAGGAAACTTAATTGACCTCAATGAGTGTTATCTTCAGCCTAGGAAAAATTTCAATCCGTACACTAGAGAAGTGGTTTTTACGTTTGTTGCTGTTTGTTTTGTACAGATCAATCAGAGAAGAACTCATTTTGATTCGCCTTGTTAAAGATCTGTTTGCAAATCTTTGACAGCATTAAAGGTTGTTAACATTACTAATTGGAAGACGTCCCAGGAATAGTTATGATCAAGAGGACTGATGCTTCAAATCAGCTTTCAAAAATGTAGAAGACAGGAGCTCTTTTCCCCACTTTCAGTAAGCTTGGGCAGACACAAACACACAAGCACAACATTCACACATATACTTAGTTCTTTATGTACAATGTTTATTAACAGATAGACCAAAGATGTTGTAAAGGAATGGGTTCTTCAGAATGTAGTATGGTGGTACACTTGCATTTAGAATTGAAATGTGGTCTCTCATGGTGTGTCATGCAATAAATGTGAAATATGGTTTGGGGAAAGTATTCAGCACACTCATGCACTCATGTAATGCTAGGAAGAAATATTATTATATTTTCTGAGCTATATAATGAGCCCAATATATTCTTGCTCACTGAAACAAAACTTCCAATGAAGTTTTAAGTCAGTTGGAGAGTTACTACAAATTTACCAGCAAGGGTATGTGCAGAAATGAGGCTCCTAAAGCAAAATGCAGTAATAATTATGACCATTAAGTTTAAATCCTACTTCACCCTATTTCTACAAATCGAGTGGCTATTCTATGAAAAAATGGAATAAATAAACTATTTATTTATTTATTTATTTATTTATTTATTTATTTATTTTTAAAGATTTTATTTATTTATTTGACAGAGACAGAGATCACAAGTAGGCAGACAGGCAGGTAGAGAGAGAGGAGGAAGCAGGCTCCTCGCTGAGCAGAGAGCCTGATTTGGGCCATGATTCCAGGACCCTGAGATCATGACCTGAGCCAAAGGCAGAGGCTTAACCCTCTGATCCACCTAGGCACCTGGGATAAATTTATTAATGTATCTCTTAAAGGCAAAGAATTAACATGTATTATACAACTACTATGTGCATTTAGCATAGGCATTTTCTTTAAATCTTCCAAATAGACAGGTATTCCTAGATGGAGCTCATGAGTAATTTACAGAATCATGGTTTATATATTTATTCATATTTCCAGCTTTATTGTAGTAGGATTGACAAATAAAATTGTATATACTTGAAGTATACAATGTGATGATTTGGTATATGTATATATTGTGAAATGATTACCAAAATCAAGTTAATTAACATGTGTACCAACTCACATATCTCTATTCTCCCTCACTTTGGTGAGAATGCTGAAGACCAATTCTCTTAGCAAATTTCAGGTATAAAACACAGTATTACTAGGGTGCCTGGCTGGTTCATGTGGTACAGTGTGTAATTCTTGATCTTGGGGTTGTGAGTTTGAGCCCCACATTGGGTGTAGAGATTACTTAAAAATAAATCTTTATAAAAAGTGGGTACTGGGGACACCTAAAGCGTAGAACACTGGGTGTGGGGAATGGGGAATGAATCTTGGAACACTGGGAAAAAAAATTTAAGTAACAAAAATAAATAAATAAATAAAAAGAGAAAAAATATAGTTTTACTTATTTCTATGAGGTATTAAATCCTCAGAACTTACTTATCCTATAACTAGAAGTTATACCCTTTGACCAACATCTACTCAATTCCCTTACCTCCAAACCACTGACAATAACCATTCTATTTTTAAGAGTTTGTTTTTATGAGTTTATTTAGGTTATTTCTGTACCTTGGTTATTGTGAATAATGCTACAGTGAACATTAATGTGCAACTATCTATCCAACATATTACCCAGATGTAGGAATGCTGGAGTTTTTGGTTGTTCTATTTTTGGTTTCTCAAGGAATACTGTTTTCTGTAATGGTTGCACCAGTTTACATTCCCAGGAACAAAATGCAAGGGTTCTCTTTTCTCAACACGCTCAACAACATTTGCTCTACTCTTTTTGATAATAACTGTCCTAAGAGGTATTAGGTAGTTTTGATCTGCAATTCCCTGATGATTATTGATGTTGAGTATGCTTCTCATATACTTGTTAGCTATTTGTATATATTCTTGGGAGAAAAGAATATTCATTTCATCTACTGATGTTTAAATTGGATTATCTTTTTTTGCTATTGACTCATAGGAGCTTCTTATGTATTTTAGATATTAATCCCTTATCAAATATGTGGTTTATAAATATTTTTCCCAGTATTTCTTTATTGATTTTCTGTTGGATGATATATCTTGTTGAAAGTAGGGTACTGAAGTGTCTTACTTCTATTGCATTGCTATCCCTTTCTTACTCACTTCTGTTCAAATTTGCTTTAAAAATGCATTAATAAATGCATAAATAAATGTGGTACTCCAATGTTGAGTACATATATATTTATAATTGTTTCATCATCTTAACGAATTGAGTATTTTATCATTGTACAGTGACTTTCTTCGTTGCTAGTTTCTTTGTTTCTTTGTTGAGTTACAGTCAATTTTGTCTGATCTACCTCTGTTCTCTATTGGATTCCATTTAGATGGTCTACCTTTTCTCATCCTTTCATTTTCATCCAGTGTGTGTTCTCAAAGCTGAATTTCACTGTTCTTGAAGTGAATCTCTTAAAGGGGGCATATGACTGGGTCTTTTAAAAATCCATTTAGTCACCCTATGGTTTTGGTAGTGTAACTTAATCCATTACATTAAAAGTAATTACTGATGGTTAAGGACTTACTATTACCATCTTATTAATTATTTTCTGGATAATTTTAGTTTCATTCTTTCTTTCTTCTTCTCTTATTGTCTTCCTTCATGATTGGATAATCTTCTCTAGTGGAATGCTTTGATTCTTCTATCGTTATCATTTGTGTATCTACTATAGGTTTTTGCCTATTCATGCAGGTTGAATAAAACATCTTAGAGTTATAAGAATCTATTTTAAGCTTAGAACTTAACTTAGATCGCATACAAAAACTCTACCCTTGCCTCCCCTCACATTTTATGCTCTTGTTATTGTAGTTCCTAAGTTTATATTGTATATACATTAACAAATTATTGTAGCTGTTACTATTTTTAATATTCTGTCTTTTAATCTGTATACTAGAGTTAAGTGATTTAACACACCATTACAGTATCAGAGTATTCTGAATTCAATTATATATATATCTTTGCTAGTGAGTTTTACATTTTCATACATTCTCATGTTACTAGTGTCCATTCCTATCAACTTGAAGAATGCCCTTTAGTATTTTGTCAGGGAGGCCTAATTGTTTGTCTAGGAAAGTCTTTATCTCTCTCCTTCATTTCTAAAGGAGAGTCAAGCATTCTTGACTTGCAGGTTTTTTTCTTTTAGTACTTTGAATATATCATTCCACTCTCTTCTGGCATGTAAGGTTTCCACTGAGAAATCTGCTAGTAGCCTTATAAGATATCCTTTGTAAGAGGTTAGTTTCCTTTTTCTTGCTGCTTTGAACGTTCTCTCTTTATCTGTGATTTTTGATAGTTTTATTATAATGTGTCTTAGTGAAGTCCTCTTTAGGTTGTATGTGTAAGGGGACTTATGAATATCAGGTACACACACACACACACACACACACACACATACACACACACAGGTACACAGCAGGAAGGAAGTGCTTAAAATCAGCATAGTAAAAATAATTTATAGCTATCATAATCATAAATATATGTACAAAAATTTTCTCACTTTTTTTTATTGTTACTAAAATTTTTTTTCCAGTGTTCCAAGATTCATTCCCTATTCGCCACACCCAGTGCTCCATGCTTTAGGTGTCCCCAGTACCCACCACTAGGCTCTCCCATCCCTCCACCCCCCTCCCTCCAAGTCCCTCAGTTTGTTTCTGTGTCCAAAGTCTCTGTTGTTTTGTTTCCCTCCCTAGATTACGCTAGTTCCCATTTACTTTCCTTCTCCCACTGTCCTCCAGGTTACCCCTCATGCACCGCAAGTAAGTGAAACCATGCGATACTTGACTTTCTCTTCTTGGCTTATTTCACTCAGCATAATCTCTTCCAGTCCAGTCCATGTTGCTGCAAAAGTTGGATATTCATCCTTTCTGATGGAGGCATAGTATTCCATTGTATATATGTACCACATCTTCTTTATCCATTCATCTGTTGATGGGCACCTTGGCTCTTTCCACAGTTTTGCAATTGTGGCCATTGCTGCGATGAACATTGGGGTACATATGGCCCTTCTTTTCGCTACATCTGTATCTTTGGGGTAAATGCCCAGTAGTGCAATTGCAGGGTCATAAGGTAGCTCTATCTTTAATTTTTTAAGGAATCTCCACACTGTTTTCCAAAGCGGCTGCACCAGTTTACATTCCTACCAACAGTGTAAGAGGGTTCCCCTTTCTCCGCAGCCTCTCCAACACTTGTTGTTTTCTGTCTTGTTAATTTTGGCCATTCTGACTGGTGTAAGGTGGTATCTCAGTGTGGTTTTGATTTGAATTTCCCTGATAGCTAGTGACGCTGAACATTTTTTCATGTGTCTGTTAGCCGTGAGAAGTGCCTCTTCATGTCTCTTGTCCATTTTTCATGTGTTCATCTTCTTTTTGGGTGTTGAGTTTGAGTAGTTCTTTATAGATCTTGGATACCAGCCCTTTGTCTGTAGTGTCATTTGCAAATATCTTCTCCCATTCTGTGGGTTGCCTCTTTGTTTTGTTGATTGTTTCCTTTGCTGTACAGAAGCTTTTTATTTTGATGAAGTCCCAGAAGTTCGTTTTCGCTTTTGTCTTCTTTGCCTTTGGAGATGTGTCTTGAAAGAAGTTGCTGTGGCCGATGTCAAAGAGGTTACTGCCTATGTTCTCTTCCAGGATTTTGATGGATTCCTGCCTCACGTTGAGGTTTTTCATCCATTTCGACTTTGTCTTTGTGTGTGGTGTAAGAGAATGGTCTAGTTTCATTCTTCTATATGTAGCTGTCCAATTTTCCCAGCACCATTTATTGAAGAGACTGTTTATTTTCCACTGGATATTTTTTCCTGCTTTGTCAAAGATGATTTGACCATAGGTTTGTGGGTCCATATTTCCTTGGTGTTAGTCGTGATCTCTCCCCTTTCATTCATGATTTTATTAATCTGGGGCTTCTCCCTTTTCTTTTGGGTTAGTTTGGCCAATGGTTTATCGATCTTATTGATTCTTTCAAAGAACCAGCTTCTAGTTTCGTTGATACATTCTACTGTATCTCTAGTTTCTGATTCATTCATCTCTGCTCTAATCCTTATTGTTTCCCGCCTTCTGTGGGGGGTTGGTTTAATTTTTTGTTGATTTTCCAGTTCTTTAAGGTGTAATGAGAATTGGTGTATTTGGGATTTTTCAATTTTTTTTGAGTGAGGATTGGATGGCTATGAATTTCCCCCTTAGGATGGCCTTTGCTGTATCCCATAGGTTTTGGATCGATGTATCTTCATTCTCACTGGTTTCCATGAAGTGTTTCAGTTCTTCTTTGATTTCGTGGTTGATCCACATATTCTTGAGTAGGCTCGTCTTTAGCTTCCAAGTGTTTGATTTTCTCCTGAACTTTTTATGGTGATTGAGTTCCAGTTTCACGGCATTGTGGTCAGAGAATATGCAGGGAATAATTTCGATCTTCTGGTATAGGTTGAGCCCTGATTTGTGACCTAGTATGTGGTCTATTCTGGAGAAAGTTCCATGTGTACGTGAGAAGAATGAGTATTCTGCTGTTTTAGGGTGAAATGTTCTGAATATATCTATGAGATCCATCTGGTCCAATGTGTCATTCAAGGCTCTTGATTCTTTGCTCATTTTCTGTTTAGATGATCTGTCCATTGCTGAGAGTGGTGTGTTAAGATCTCCTACGATTAGTGTATTGGCATCAATATGATTCTTTATTTTGTTTAACAGTTGGCTTATGTAGTTGGCTGCTCCCATGTTAGGGGCATAAATATTTACAATTGTTAGATCTTCTTGATGTATAGACCCTTTAAGGATGATGTAGTGTC